>BHFT01038968.1:0-27760 GCA_004320025.1 Laticauda laticaudata
GAGCAACCAGGATGATTAGGGGACTGGAGACTAAAACATATGAAGAACGGTTACAGGAACTGGGCTTGGCTAGTCTAATAAAGAGAAGGACTAGGGCAGATATGAGAGCAGTCTTCCAATATTTGAGGGGCTGCCACAGAGAGAAAGGGGTCAAGCTATTTTCTAAAGCTCCTATAGGCCAGATAAGGAATAATGGATGGAAACTGAACAAGGAGAAATTTAACTTGGAAATAAGGAGAAATTTTCTGACAGTGAGAACTATCAACCAATAGAACAACTTGCCCTCAGAAGTTGTGGGAGCATCATCACTTCAGACTTTCAAGAAGAGATTGGACTGCCATTTGCCAGAAATGGTGTAAGGTCCCTGCTTGGCTGGGGGGTTGGACTAGATAACCTACAAGTTCCCTTCCAACTCTGATTATCTGTTATCTGTTAATGTCTGGAGGGCTACATATTCTTCCCCCTGAGTCTGTTACTGTACCTCTGAAGGCTAATGGGCTATATGCTTATTTCACTGACTTATTTGTAAAACCTTTTAATGGTTAATTGTTTATAAAACCACTTAATTTAATCTGAACAAGTTATTCATTGTTTAGGTTTTTACAAAAATCTCCAAATATTTGGAAACTCTAAAGATTGTGCCTCTTCTCCAAAATGAACATATTAATATGGACCCCGTATTCTCCTTTCAGAGAGCTCTATATTTGAATGAATTATGTTGAGTAAACAAGGCAAATTTGGTGCATGCTTCATCTTTAAAATAACAGCTTTTTTAATGTTTCAGTATAATAACCATCCAAAAAACTAGTCAGATTAAGACCGATTTCCATATAGAGTTATTCTAAAGATGACTGAGGATCAATAAATTGGGGACCAGTCAATCATTATATATTGACATAATATAACAATATTGGATTTTATGACAAGCAACATACTGAGCCAATGTGGTGTGGTGGTTAAGGGAATGGACTAGGAACACGGGATGGAAATTCTAGTTTTTGGCTATTGAATTTCATTGGATGACTTTAAGCTATTTGCTCTTTTTCAACCTAGTCTCAGTCACAGCACTGCTGTTATGGAGAAAAATATACTATCCATAGATAGACTAAAAACACATATATAATAAAAATATTATTAAAAATAATATTTATATTAAAATATTAAATATTCATGAAAGAGATTGATAGGGGGTATCTGCATTAAAAATAGGTTTTAATCTTTATGACTTTATCATACAGCCATTTTATCGGCAACAATTTGGGAGTAGCTGTGTCCATTTTGGTAGCAATTGTCTCAAACTCTCAACATGATCCCAGAGTTTTAAATGTTCCCACTAAGCCAAAAAATGTTTGAAAGAGGTGATGGGAACATGGAAGGTAATGATTGTGGAAACAATTGTGATTAAAAATATTGTATTTAAAAGTGCAAAGTTTTTTTAATGTACTAAAGCAAAGCTGGAGCAAGGAAAGATGGCAACAAGTTGGAGAAGGTAGGAGAATCACTGCACTTAATGATGCCCAACCTGGTAATACTGAGCGAAGGATACCTGCAGATCAATGTTTGACAAGTCCCTGCAGTTTTCTTGACAGCAAGATTTCAAAAATGACTTGCCATTGCCTTCCCTATAAGATTGAGAGACACTGACTTGCCCAAGTCACCCAGCTGGCTTTATGCCTAAGATAGGACTGGGATCATGGTCTCACAGTTTCTAGCCTAGTGCCTTAACCACTACACCAAACTGGCTGTCAAGACATGGTTTAGGGGTGTTAATATCATAAATATGGTGTCATGTCAGTATTGCTGTTTCTACTCTGCTGTAGCATCAACAAAATATCAATAGTCATGGTTAATCATACTAGCTGCTGATAGTGGTGGGGAAATATAAGTATCAAGATTGTTGCTACTACAGGCAGGAAAAGAAAAATCCATATATTTTGCACCTCTGCCCAAATAATACATTTGATTGAAATGATTCTCTACAGTGGGTTCAGAAGGAATATTTTTTCTAGTGCAAGCAGCTTTTCTAAAGGAACCACCAATGAATGCCAATGCAGGGGTCCCTTTCCCAAAAAGAAATCCTTATTATGTCCCAATCCCTACCAGATATTTTTTTAATAAAAATACACATTAAATTTCATGGCCTCTGATTGCAACCTATTCAAGAACATGTACACATGAGCACAAACACACACATGCATCCATGACTGTATAAAATATCCAGAGGAAGTTAATGTCCAATCTTCATTTACTGCAACATGCACTACATGCTTGTACATGACCTCAAGGGAAAAATGTGATCAGCCACAAGCATTCCATTCCCAGCTCCAAGCAGCAACAAACAGCTTTTGCTGCCAGCTTCTTATATTGCACAGATCAGAGTGTGAGAAATTTGTCAATGGAAAAGAGTAAAACAAGAGTCCACTGTCTCTTCAGTTCAGTCTTGGCACACTCCATCTCCCTTGCCTTTAGAAAAACAGTTCTTGAAAAAACATAAACCCACCAAGGGCAGATGGCCCCAAGGTATGAGATACATGTGCTATGATTAACTGACAGCACTATTTCACTCAGTCACTGTTGGCAAGACCCGTTAAAGAATTGCTTTTATTTTACTGAATCCCTCACTGTCTATTTTCATCAATACTATATGGAATGTCCAATCAAGCAAAACTTGGGAAAATAGAAGCATTTTCTCAAGCTGATGAAACAGCAATACATTCTTTTTTTCCATTTTAATCATTCTGCATTATATAATAGCTTAGATTTTTATTATTTGTTTTGCCCTGAATTGCTTCTTCACGCACAGTAAAGAGTATAGATTGCTAGATTTGATACAGAATGCAGAATCCATTGCTGCAAATAAAAGATTATTTTCATCGGAACCAGCTTCTACTGTCACAGTGGAAGCAATTAGATCTCTTGAAATGCATGTGCAGAATTATTTATAAATGTACAGGACTCTGTTCTTTCATTAAACATGGTAAATCAATATGTTAAATGAGTAATAGCAGCCCAGAAGTGTATATAAGATATTTCACAATACAGCATAAGTGCACATATCTGCTGTTAACAAAATTTAGGATTGCTATTATGTAAACATTAATATCCAAATTTTAATAGGATGAGATCCAAGTCATGTCATCCAGTACACACTGTAGTAAAGCACTTGAAATATATGGGATTGTAGGGACCTCATAGGATATTCTGTACATTGAAAGTGTAAGAATGTTTGCCTGATAAATGCTAATAATAGTCTAAGTAGAATAGAGCATTAGTAAGCAGAGAGTCCCTAAACACAGATGCTGGGAAAACATAGTTAAATGCAGTCTTGTAACTAAAAAGATAAAAACAATTGAATACATAAAGAAGCAGAGATTTAATTGATTGCCTCATAGTAGAATAATTGTCTAGTTCTATGTTCAGTTAGTTGAAACTTGCCTCTCTGAGCCATCATCAAAATAAAACGATACTTAAGACAAAAGATATTGGAAATCTGGTTAACATGAATAGCCTAACCTTCCTTCCAAGCAATTAAAGCTTCATCTTTCCCTTAGGAATCAATCTATGTTACTATCCAGGCAGTGCTCACCAACTTAATATTTTCCAAATACATTGGATGTGGAAAGTAGAGAGTTCAACAAATAGAAAGATCACCAATAGAGTAGAATGGCAGAAGGAAAAGGAATCAAAGCAGTTCCTTTCAAAAAATGACATGTTTTTTCATACTTAGCAATGAGTACCATTCTACACAGGACAATACTCAAACATTCACTGGAATTTCCTATCAAGAGGAAATTTCTGGAAGCAATTTAAGTATACAAATAGGATACCTTAATCATAGTCTTCTCCAATACAATAGACAAATTATGTTTAATTTATAGCATGTATTTGTAAATTTGCATTTATGCACTACAATTTATCTAAATCTGTGCTTTATCTAAGTCCATGCAATGTTTATTATTTAGTAATTCATTTTCTTTTGTATAGTTACCATATATGGAAAGGGATATTCCATTTGTCATCATGCAGCTGTATGAGATAATAGGAGCTGTCTTCTGGGGCAGTAGCCTCAAAATCCTATTGAGGATTTTTGACTTTATCTTTTGTCTTAGTAGCAGAAAAATTGCATTTTAACTGTAGATTCCATGTTATTCAACAAAATAATATTATGTACAAAATATTTATATATATATATATATATATATATATATATATTTGTTTTTTTAAAGCTCTCGCGTGTATACATTTGTGCTGCTTTAGCTTCTTCGGCTATTATCCCACGTGTCATGAGTTCTGTTAAAGTTCGTTAGTGCATTGTAGTTCTGTAAAGTTGTGCAACGTTTCAGCAGAATCTCATCTGCCATCATCAGGCTTCTGGTATGCGAGTGTGTCTCACAGTTCCTCTGTTTCAAAATTTGAGGCTGGTCTATTCTGATTGGCTATTTAACCTGGGTCTGTGTTCATTGACTTGGAGTTTTGATTGATGGTGTTGTATGGTATTCTTCTGTCTTTTTGTGGCTTTTGATTTGGCTGGCAGCACATCTGTTCTTGTTTGGAGGCTTTCATGCAGCTTTGGTTCGTGTGAAAAGGACGGCTGTATTCATCAGCAAGCTGGGTTTCACCTGGGTGCTGGGTGGGGGGGTTTGAGTTGGAGGCATCAGAGGAGTCTGTCTGTGCTCAGGTGTTTGTCTTTTTGTTGGTGTGAGAGATGCTTTCTATTTGAGAGTTGCAGGCTTCCAAATGTATTGACAGTCTCTGGAATCATCTCTTTCTATGTCATGCTGTCAGGTCTTTTTTTCATCTCTATGGGCTTCTCCTGATGCATTCTGTGGCTGGGGTTTTCTTATAGTGGCTAGGGTTTTGGTGCGCATTGGAAGTTTGATGTTGTGACCTGTGGTTTTCATGTGTTGGACTACGTGAGGAGGTGTGTTCCAGAGCTTTTTTTCTGCATTTTTGTGTTTACTAGGCGGGTATTTATATTTCTATTGGTCTGTCCAATGTAATGTGCGGGCGCATGATGTTCAGGCGGAATTTTCTATTGCCTGGTTTTCCAGAGTCAATTTTGTCTTTGGGGTTCTCAAGGATGGCTGCTATTTTTCTTGTCTGTTTTGAAGGCAAGTCTTGAATGTGATGGACTGTGTTAGTTATCTTACTGATTTTATCTGTATACCTCTTCATGTATGACAAGACAGCTGTTCCATAGGTCTGTTGGTCTTCTAGGTTCTTCTGTTCAATTCTTGGTGTGTGTTTTGTGATAAAGCTGCGTGATTTTTCTTTCTTGTGGAAGCCATTGGCTGTCAATAACTTGTCAGGGTGCATGTAGGTCTTTTATATGTGTCCTTATCTGCAGGCCGTTTGGTTCTGGTAATTAGTGTCTTCGCGCACGAATTTTATCTGTTGCTGGTGGTGGTGGATGGGCGTTGAGGTAGCGGTTGGTGGTGTTGTTTTTCTTTTGTATATTGGTGTGTCCGCAGTGTTTGCCATCTGTTCTTTTGTAGATTAGTAGATCTAGGAATGGTAGTTGTTTGTTTATCCGTTTCCATGGTGAACTTGATTTTGGGGTGTGTGTTGTTTAGCGCTGTTTAGGAAAATTGTTTAGGTTTCGTTTTCATGGGCCAAAATCACCAAATGTGTCAATCGATTGTAATCTTAGCCATAGTTTGCGGTGTGTGGGTGGCATTAGCCGGGCTCTGGATTAAGCGAATATCTTCCTGAAGGTTTGCAATGACGGATGAAAGTGTGATCCCATAGGGGCTCCTTTCAATTTGCTTGTATTTGTCCTTTGTATATGAAATATTGTTGATTACGGCCCAGTGTTCTGTTATTCCATGAGGTCTTTAGCTTGGTTTGGTATTTATTTTTTGATTGATTCCAAGAGTTTTCTTTTATCGGGACCTTGAGTTGAATAGTGAAACCCACGTTCGAAACTTACAAGCGATTTCTTGTTCTAACGTGTAGATTCTTTGATTATTTTAAGAAGTGGTATTGAGTTTTGTACATATGAAGCTGCAGCTTTCAGCATGGGGCGTGTTAGTTTTTTTGCTAAGTATTTAGCTAGGTTTTTGTAAATGGTTGCTCCTGGAGCTGACTACTGGGTCTGAGAGGTATCTTTCTTTGTGTAATTTTTGGGAGGCGCGTATAATTTGGGGCATCTAGAAGATTTTTCTCTTGGGATATCGTTGTTGATTTCTTTGCTCTATGTGGCTGCGTTTATAATTTTCTTTCTTTTGTTAATTTTTCCAATATGTGGTTGGGTCTGTGTTTATTAGGTTTGTATGTGGAGTCTTGGAGTAGGCTTGGTCAATTTTGTTTCATGTTTTTCTCTGTCCATTACTACTGTGCATTTCCTTTGTCTGCTGGAGTATTATTATGCTGTTATCATTTTTCAAGGGTTGTATCCTGCTGTGAATTCAATCTTGTTGCAAATTTATTTTTTTTGGTGGTTTTCGTTGTGCATAAGATGTGAGGTAACCTGGTGTCTTTATTCTGACAGATGAAGCTGACAGAATTAAGACACAGGTTACTCACATCTTATGCAAGCAACGAAACCGACGAAAAAGATAATTTGCAAAAAGATGAATTCACAGCGTTACAAAACCTTGAAACATGTGATAACAGCATAATAATACTCCAGCAGCTAAGAAATGCCACAAGTAGTAATGGACAGAAAAACTATGCAAAAATTGACAGACACCTACTTCCAAGACTCACGATCCAAAACGCATAAACACAGACCCAACAGCATATCTGGAAAAATTACCAAGAAGAAAAGTGATTATAGCCAAGCCCAATAAGTCAAAGAAATCGCAACAGACGATCAATCCCAATGAGAAAATCTTGCTAGAGAATGACCACCAATTATTAGCGGCCTCCCAAAATACAAAAGAAGGCATACCTCTTCAGTACCATCAAGTCTAGCTCCATAGGCAGGCACCATTACAAGACCTAGCTAATACTTAGCAAAACAACTACAGCCCATGCTGAAAACTGCGCTTCATATGTACAAAACTCTACGCACTTCTTAGAAAAATCAAATTCTACCACGTAGAACAAGAAGATCTGGCTTGTAAGTTCGACGTGGGTTTCACGTATTCAGGTCAGTCCCGATAAAGAAACTCTTGGATACATCAAAAATAATACCAACGCAGCTAAGAAGACCTCATGGAACCTAACAGAACACTGCTAACAGACAGATTATTTTCAATAATACAAGGACAAAAGATACAAGCAAATTGAAGGAGCCTTGGATCAGCCACTTTTCATCCGTCATTGCAAAACCTGTTCATGGAAGAATTCTGAATCAAGATAGCCCGGCTAATGCCACCTCACCAAAACCAAACTATGGCGTAAGATACATCTATGACCACATTTGTGATTTGGTCCCCATGGAAAAGAAAACCTTAAACAGTTTGCTCTAACTAGATCTAAACAACCACACCCCAATAATCAAGTTGCACCAGTGGAAACTGAAATTAAATCAAACAACTTACGCATTCCTAGATGTAACTAGTCTACAAAGAAGCAGATGCACACGTGGGACAGAGCACATATCCAAAAAAATAACACACACAATCGCTACCATCAACGCCCATCTCCACACCCCCAGACAGATAAATTCCGTGGCGAAGACACCTAATTCACCAGACAACAACGCCTGGCAGATAACTGACACATATAAAGACTTGAACTATTGCACCCTGACTGAAGATTGTACAGCCAATGTTCCACAAAGACAAAATCACCAGCTTTGATCACAAAAGAAACACACAATGACATAACAGATGACCTCAGAAGACCAATCAGACCTATGGAAACAGCTATCTTGGCCCTATTTTCAGATAAAAAATAAAAGGTTACTACAGATAAAATTCAGTAAGATACTGAACAGTCATACATCAAGGGATGCGTGTTCAAAAACAGACAAAATAAATAGCAGCCATCCTGAGGACCCCAAAGACAAAATTGACCTGGAAAACCAAGGCATGATACCAAATTCCCTGAAAATCATGCCGCGGCACATACAAATTGGTCAGACCAATAGAAGAATAATACCGCCCTTAGATGAACACAAAAGATGGCAGAAAAAAAGCTGAGACACACCTCCTCACTAGTCCAAACACATGAATAACACACAGGTCACAACATCAACTTCAATGCGACAATAACCCTATGCCACTATAGAAACCCCGCCACCGATCATTCAGGAGAAGCCATAGGACGATTGAAAAAAAGACTCCTTGACCAGCATGTAATAGAAGAGATGATTCCAGAGCACTGGTCAATCATTTGGAAGCTGCCTCTTAAAGTAGAAAGATCTCCCACCAACAAAAGACAAACACCTGAGCACAGACGACTCCCTCTGTATGTCCTCCAATCAAAAACCCCCCACCAAGGCACCCAGGTAACCAGCTTATGGCTGTGAATACGCAGCCGTGCCTTTCACACGGAAGCCAAGCTGCATTGAAAGCCTCCCACACAAGAACAGAGTGCTGCCAGCCAATCAAAGCGCACAAAACAGACAGAAAAGAAACCAGAAACACAATCAAATCAAAAACTCCAAGTCCAATAAACAAGACCCAGGTTAATAGCAAATCAGAATAGCACCAGCCTGCAATTTAAAAGACAGGAAACTGTGAGCCACACTTCAGTAGCAGAAGCCTGATTGATGGCAGATTGAGATTCTTGCTGAAACGTTGGTACAACTTTAACAGAACTACAATGAGCTACAACTTTAACAGAATACAATGACGTGGGGTTAATCCCGGAAGGAAGGCTAAACAGCACATGTATTTCGGGTATTATCCCACCATCATTTCTAGTGCTTTTAAACGTCTGTCAAGCAACGTTTCAGCAGAATCTCATCTGCCATCGATCAGGCTTTCTGTATGGAGTCTGTATGTGGGTCAGGCCGTCCACAGGGTTGGTTTTAAGGTTTGAGGCTAGCCTATGACGCTGATTTATTGGCGAATCTTGGTTGTTTTTATTGGACTTTGGATTTGATTGATTGGTGTTTTTCTGGTTTCTTTGCTCTGTTTTGTGGCTTTGATTGGCTGGCAACACTCTGTTTTCTATATTGGAGGCCTTTCAGTGCAGCTTGGCTTCATGTGAAAGCACGGCTGTTATCTATTAGGAAGCTAGGTTTTCATCTGGGTGCCTGGTGGGGGGTTTGAGCCTGGAGGCATCAGAGGGAGTCTGTTTGGCCCAGTGTTTGCCTGGCTTGTGGTGTGGAGATCTTTCTATTTGAGAGTGCAGGCTTCCAAATCCGATTGACATCTGGTGGAATCAATCTCTTTCTATTCATGCTTTCCAGGCGATCTTTTTTCAATCTCTTAGTGCTTCCTCATGATTTCTGTGGCGGGGTATTCATATTGGCTAGGGTTTTTGGTGCCATTGAAGTTGATTGTTGTGTACCTGTGGTTTTTTGTGTTGGACTAGTGAGGAGGTGTGTTCCAGCTTTTTACTTTTTTACTGCATTTTTGGGTTCATCCGGTGGGTTACTTATTCTTCTATTGGTCTGTCCTTAGTATTACAAACATCATACAGAAGCCTGATGATGGCAGATGAGATTCTGCTGAATCGCCTGTGCTACAGTTGCTACAACTTTAAAAGCACTACAATGACGTGGGATAATACCCGAAGGAAGATGAACTGCATTCATGTAAGTACGCGAAAACTTAAAAAAACATATATATATATATATATACACATAGTAATGAAGACAGAGGCTGCATAACTAAAATAAAGATGTGGCTAAACAACAAAGCAGCTAAGCAATGAAGCAGTTGCAATACTATGATGCCTCCAAAACGAACAGATTTAATATCTTCTAAAACAATTACTGTATGTTCTCTTGAAAACATAACATACTTTCACAATTGCTCAGAGGTGTCAAATTCACGATGACACATTGTCATGTGATGTATTGCAACTTTTTTTCTCTTCGCTAAACCAGCAGTGGGCATGGCCAGCATGTGACGCATCTAGCCCATGGGCCATGAGTTTGATACCCCTAAAATAGTTAATCAAACTATCTTTCAGGGAATAATGATCTAGACATGCTTAAAGAGATGCTATTTTCAGCTCCATTACTACATGTATCCCAAAAGAGAGACAATATTAAGGGTATACCGTAAAAAAAATCAGGACTATTTATGGTTGGAAATGATGGAACATTGTAGCTGAAGCTCCCCCTTCCCGCTTCCCCCTTCCAACACCTACTCACTTCACAGTTTCTTGTGAGGTTGGGAAGAATCTTCTTATCGCTTTTACCTGTTTTTCTCTTCTTTGCCTGAGAAGAGTGGTGAGGCTGAAACTACAAAATGTTTTAGGCAAGGGGATCCTTTTATTTGGATCCTTTTCAATCAGGATTCATACATGAGCATGCAATGGAAACTTAATTGATGGGTAACCCAAAAAAATCAGACAAAACGGGGAAAGTGTGCTTCTTCTGATCCTTTTTGGCCATCATTCAAGGTAGGTTAGGTCAAAAAACAGACATCACCAGAACAACTCTATTGTACAATAATGGAATATATATTGTTATTACTGTACAGCTACATTTTATAAGAAAAGAGATGTGGAAACCTACAAATAAGATTATAATTATGATAATGAATGTATAATTTATGCAGAGTAGATGGAAATATGCAAGGTATAGACAATATATCTCTATATTCTCTTGTATCTATTGATAAGTTATAAATCTTTGAAGGATGCTGAAACTTTGCATTGGCTTGCATTATTTTCAGAGCAATGATTTCCATTTTTTTTCTTTTTGTTTCTAATTAAATTACATTTGTCTGCTTTGCAATGCCAAAGAAGCATAAGGAAATATAAACTTTGAGTTGTTTCTGATTTATATTGCTATCGGAGCATTTTGCTCCTGCGTAAACATTTCTGGTGACATGAATATGGATAGCTTCAAATCTTAGGCGAGTTCATTATGAAAGGTAGCATATGTTTTTGACTCCTGAATCAGGAGGGAAAATGAGAATACCCAGTTTTGCCAATACCCAATTTGCCAGTAAATTGTAAACAGTTGGTACCCCCCTAAGCAAAAGACTGAAATAATTACTGTAGTTGTGCCTTGAAGTAGCCAGTTCATTTTTATGTTTCCTCTGTTTGCTTACCTTTCATTCTGCTGATTTAATGTTCTGCAAGTTTTGTAGACATAGGCTAAATATATGCTTTAGGGTTGCTTCTTTGCACTTTTCAATGTACAAATGTCATTCTGCTAGATTCCTAGAGCAAATATGGCTATGAAAGAACCATGCATGTAAAAAACACAATTACCCCTTGGTTAATTTTCAGTCAATCCCTACTTCAGTTCCCAAATCATCCACATACACTTAACTTACTTAACAAAACAACACCTTACCAAATGGGCACTTACATTCTGTTTTATATGTGCCTGCTTGGGATGAGATATATCAATCTGATAACCAGATCAAATAAAATTATTTAACTATATCCTAAAATTGGTTAATACGAATGCCTAATGATGCAGAAGAGACCTTCCATGAAGTTTAGCTTGAAGAACAGTAGTCTATCAGGTGTCACCTGAGAAGTAACAACATTGGTCGATGTTTGGTCGACCAATTGGTCGATACAGTGAATATGGTCTGTCTCTCTGCTTCTCTGTCTGTCTATCTGTCTGTCTGTCTGTCTGTGCATTTGGCAAAGAAAATTGTCAAAATTCAGGAAGGTCAGTTTTTTTCCTGTTCTTGTTATTAGAAACATATGTGTATTCCTGCTCAGTTGGTACAGAGCCCACAGCCCAGATCTAAAAGAAAAAAAAGAGGTGGGGGGAAGGAAAATAATAAAACTATTGAAGGAATGAAATTACTTGAGTTCCTGCTTATTATCCTACATCATAGGACAAACAAAATATTTCAAAGCTAATAGTGGTATGCTTCCTAAACAAAATGAGCACATGATATTACAGCGCTAGAAATACTATGACTGTAATCCTGCATGATTATTTATGGATATAATAAGACCACCAGATCACTGCTTAGAAATCCAGAAGCAAGGAAGTACAGAAAACTAAGTCTAGGGGTTTTAGCAGTTCAGGTCTAGTAGTTCTAAGATGTAAAAGACTAAACACAGAAATACAATACAGGACATATGTATGTCCATGTTCAGCACAATAGTCCAGTTCAAAGTAAGCAATAGAAACATATGTAGAAAAGATAAATAATCAGTAAATACATAAATACAAATACATTAAAATCATAAGATTAAAAAAGAAAATAAAAGGGAACATAGGTAAAACTAGTTTATGCCAATATGATTCATCATACTGAGGGGTCCTTGGCACTTCTCTGAGCTTGCTTGTTTTCTTGCAGATGTTTCATTACCCAAACTATGTAGTCTCATCAGTGCTAGTAAGGAGTGCTGTTTTGCAATCAGTTTACATTCTTTTCCTGTCAGGGGTGATCTGACAGGGAAAGCCACCAGAATATAAACAGACAGCAAACAGCACTTCTTACTAGCACTGATGAGACTACACAGTTTGGGTAATGAAATGTCTGCAAGAAAACAAGCAAGCTGAGAGGAATACCAAGGAGTCTTTATTTCAAACCTAAGCTACATATATTTTCCTTTATTAGTATCATTATACTTGTCTATAATTTTCTGTCCATATAAATCTCCATTTGCTTCCACCCATCTACATGCTATTATATACATTACTTTTTGTTTTTTAATCTTACCTCTTGAAAGATCTCATCAGCTGCACTGAAACACATGTCAATTTTCTTTTTTTCTTGATTCATTTACTTTTTCTTCGTATATTTATTTTGCAATATTCATTCACTGATTCTGTAAATCAAATTAATCTGATGTATTTCTTTCATATTTTTGACTTACTTTTATAGTAAGTCATTTCATCATCATCCATTATTATTGACCATATGTTCTAATGTGTTCCATTCTCATGAGTTAAATATCATTTCACTATTTTATTATTTCTCTCTATTGAGATATTCAATTTTCACTTCCTTATCAAAAATTGGGCAGGAAAATATTCTTATACACAAAAATATTGTAACACTATATGTATGAAGATTCGAACAAACTAGTTGTTGTCGAATAGCTGGACTGGACCCCTGGCCCAACTAATCCAGGAATCTGTATCCAGAGTGGTCAACCAACTGCACAATGAAGATTATTAGTGTTGTAACAGATGGCAATCACATTAAGTTGAATAGCTACAGTATTGATCTCTATGTCATCAGTGAATCAGTCCAACCCTAAAAAACTATAAATAACTTGTATTCAAAACATAATTGGAAATGCTGGATCACATTTTCATACTTGGTAGCAACATAGTTCAACATGTTTGGAAGGTGATTGACATAGAATTTATCAAATATTCAATATCATTTTCTGCCAGTTGTTTTTCTGCTAATAATTCTTTATATTTCTAAACTGCTAAATAGAGTTGATTCTGTATGTAACAGTTGCAGATTATCTTATGCTTCTTATTGAAAATTACGTACAATTCTATCTAAACTGTGAGAATGTGCATTAACATAAAAAAAACTTTGTATTTAAAAAAATGAATATAATTTAACATGGAAATAATTTAGAGACTGGTTTTCCACATGGACTTGTTTTCATCCAAGGTTTGGGTTTCTCTCTATGTAAGGCTTTACAATATTTGTCTTGCCTGATTTGTTATAATGATACATTTTTTAAAATAAATTACAAGGAAACATTTATTATGATTGATTATTTTTATTATATTGGTTACTCGTATTAATTATTATTGATTTGCTTTCAATTATAATTTAAATGATATATTTAAGATGCATCTGTTAGCTTTGAAAGTTATTGCTCAAATTAATAAAGCCTGTAAATTTATATTTTTTGTTGTTTTTTACTTCTTTTTTCTTTACAGAGCTTATAAATAAATGATAAAATAAAATAAAAATATAAAAATAGTCTCCAGACTAATGATTCTAGCTTGCATGAAATAACCCCAACATGCTTCAGATAAAACCAGATTTTGGATATACTTGTAGCAAATATGTTCAAACTGATTGGTACTACCTTCACCATTAGCAAGGATTGCTGTTTATTCTAATAACTAATTCTATATCTTCTCTATTTTATTAAAAAGTATTATGTGAAAGCCTACCTCAGAATAAACAGGCATTGACATTTTATACAGTTCAACATATTCAGTAGGAACTATTCATGTTTTATTTTTAAAAAATAAAAACTGGGTTCCCCAAATATTAGGTATTGATTAGGTACCAAATATCTAGGTACCGATTTGTAGAGGAGAAGCCAGGTAAAATGAATGAGACTCAGAAACATGTTTAAGATAACTGATTTTGTTTCCTTCCAGATAATTCAAAATGTCCTTTTTATCATGGACTTTAAACATGATTATATACACGGTCGTTGTACTTGGAATTCAGTATATTTAGAAATATATTCAAACATATAAAACTACTGGAGCACATTCTATTTACAAAATAAATCAGAAATCCTGATATATTATAATTCTGCTCCAGGCCTTTCTATGCTTGTAAGTGCAATAAAAAGTGCAATTGTTGTTAAATAATTGTGCAATATTAAAAGATCTTTCCATTAGCTATCACATCTGTTGTATCTATTGTAATATCACATCAAGAAACAGCATTTTTACAGCACCTAAGTAGCAATATTTTGTTAGTGGGAAAATGTATAGTTAGTTATCCATATTCATGAGATGTCCATTCAATTAAACTACACTTTGGAGCTCTCTGCAAAGCATGGCAGTGGTGTATACCCCTTAGTAAGATGTACATAATGTTTGAGGCAGCCCTTACTAGCTAATAAGTAGCACTTACTAGCTAATAAGTAAATAAGCTGTTGACCTCATTTATTCTTATACCATATTCTTTTCCATCTTCTTTGCTGGAGATCTCTATTTTAAATACTTAATAGAAATTTTAATCTATGATATACAATATCTTAGGACTATCAATGAGCATTCCTCAGTGAATGGCAATAATTTCAGGCACAAGTCCTTGCAGATGTACTGTCAGAGACTGAGTTTTCTGATGAAGTGAACATAGTTTCTGAAAGTCATTGTTAAAATAGAGTAAGTCTCAAGGTAGGAGGTTAATTTTTTATTTAAATGTGTAGCATAGAATAACTTTTCCAAGATTGATAAACTAATCCATCTATATTTAACCAGTATTTCCATTTCTCATTCCAATTTCCATTCTTGGCTTTGACATTAGTTTTCTTCTGTTTCTTAACTTTTGCAGTCTCTTTTCTCATTCATTCAGGAAAACTATAAATTCATTCCATAATAATTCCCTATTCATGAAGTTAAAGTCATCAAAACAATTCCTGATGTTCTGCTTGAAGTGGTAGATACTTATAAGCTCAAGATCACATCCAAAAAACTGATGGACCTTGATCTTCTGCTTTAGCTTGAATTATGTCTTTGCATATGAGCATGTTGTGGTTTGTTCTACTGTAAACTCTTCACCATGTCTTTGCTATTAGAGATTGGCTTTTCTACCACCTTGCATCAAAGTATGATTAATTTGATTTACATAATTTCTATCTTATGATGTCTATATATGTAGACATTGTTTGGGTTACATGAAGAATGTATTAGCAAAAAAAATCATTAGATTTTTCAGAAATTGATCTGTTCTTCTCGTTCGTTTCTGTTTTCTAGACTCTGTAGTCCAACTACATTTTCTTCTTTTCCAAGCTTGGCATTTTTTAATTGATTTCAAATTAAACTTCAAACATAAAGTATCAACGTGAACAACTAATTTCATTTTTTACTATGTTAAACTTTCCCATGTTCATGCTTCTTATCATCCATGTTCCTGCTGTCCTTCTTTCTTCGCAGATTTAATAGGGGTTTTTCCCCTGCATGGCAATATCAGCAACTGGACATCCTGAAAATTTTAATTTAGCCATATCATAAACTCCATTAATATTCTGAAAGATTCTGAGCTTTTTCTGAGCAGCATGTTGAGTGCCATCAGTCGAGGAACACCTCATTGTCAATTACATCTTTGTAAAATACAGTTCCATATTTTATACTTTGGCATCCTTCACCCATCCCTCTGAAGAACATCTCCTAATACATCACCAGAATGAGGTAGCATAGCAAGAGTGGGAAGGTAGAAGTAGATGAAACTGTAGATACACTAACCTGGTGTAGTGGTTAAGTGTTGGACTTAGTCTGATCCACAATCAGCTATGCAAGTACACTGACTGATGATAGCCTAATCTTTCATAAAGAGAAGAACATAGTCTCAAAAGGTAAGATACCATTATCTGAAAGATACCAGTATCAGTAAAAGAAACACATTTTGACTGTAAATGTGATTAATAATTTAAGGGATGTTCAGCATTTTATAGATGTTAAAGCTACTATTAATTTGCTTGGTTTTCTAAAAAAAAAAAAAAAANTAATTTGCTTGGTTTTCTAAAAAAAAAAAAAAAAGAATTGAGATCTAGAATTTTTCAAGCCCAGAATAGCATCTGACTTTAATCAGCATTCTGCCTATCATATACAGACTCTTATATATCCATATATTTGTTCCAGAAGATCCTCTATTTTTATTTCATATACTTTTAAAAGTGAAACCACAAGTATCAATGTTAATTTAAAAAGGATGTTCATTATTAGCAATCAGGAGTCCAAACAAAATTAAAAGAAAATACAAAAACCTGTAGCAAACTTGACCTGAGATTAGAATTTTCAATGACACCCAAAACATTGTACCTCAAAGAGACTCATGCATCTACACATAAAAAAGGTTTCATTGTTTCTAAGATAAATATTAGTAGAGTCCAGTATGTGGAAGACAAATGATGATTCATTTATTAACTTTAAATCTGCAGAACAGGTTGTCAGGGTTGAAGCAATGAACAGAACTTTGAACTATAATATAACTTGCTTCTTTCAGCAAAGAAGGAAATCAACAAAATAAAAGATCAAAAAGCAACAAGGCCATTATTCAGACAGCAAAGACTATAACATGGTCTCTTTGTTCCTCATTAGTTCCATGCAGTTCTCAAGTAGAATTTGTTCCGGCTTTATTCAAATATTATTGTGTGAACTTGCTAAAAAAATGAGAACACAGTGATTGCCCAGAACCAACTGAAGCTTTTGTCTCTCTCTTTTCTCTCTCTATCTCAGTCTTTCAAGTAGAAGCAGATACAAAAAAAAACACCCATACATTTACTCAATCTAGTATCTTGTTGTAAAAGACAACAGCACATTATTAGAAAACAAAGATATAATATAAGAATTAATGCAAAATATTTAAAAAAACCTACTGCAGGTGCTTCAGGCATATTCTCCAGTATATATATCTTCATGAGTTTTCACAGCAAAGACCAGATAAACTGTTTAAAATGCAACTTCTTATATTTTATGCATAATATGATTATTAGCATATATCAAGTCTGTATACATGGGGTTTTGCTGTTGAATTTTTTACTGAGCAGAAGAGGATTCAATCATCTATTCCCTGAAAATAGAAAACAGACGTTAAGAATGTAGCAAATCCTTGCTCTAGTTAAGAGACCTAGCAATCAAGATTTAGGAAAAGATCACATTCAATAGACCTGTCAATGTTGCTTCTAGAAGTACTTACTCAAAATGTTGGTGGATTTAAAATCCCTCTAACCTTCCTTCTCTTTACCCAGTTATCAAGGTTTACATGTTTTTATTCTTCCCTCTATCAATTCATGCCTTACTTTCAAGCAAAATTCATGTAAGTTGTAGATGAAACTGTCACACTGGTTTTCATATCCAACAACAGAAGTTCTGTTAACTTTTTTTGGGGGGGGGGAATCCATATTGAGGATCTTTATTAAAGATTACAAAGTAGCTGCAAATTTGCAAGATAAATATTGGGCTAGCACACAGGAGGTGCAACAATCTGGATGATCACAGAAAGGCAACTAACATTTTTTCTATCTTTCTGGCCAATTACTGGCCATCTAGATTTTGCAACATGATAAAGGAGCTGAAATTATTTTTATTTTATTTATTATATTTATTTGCCCGCCCCATCTCATTTTGAAGTTACTCTGGGTAGCTTACAATATTAAGAAATCTTTGTTGTTGTTCGTTGCAAAGTCATGTCTGACCCATCATGATCCCATAGACAATGTTCCTCCAGGCCTTCTTGTCCTCTACCATCCCTCGGAGTCAGTTTAAGCTCATGCTGACTACTTCAATGACTCCATCCAGCCACCTCATTCTTTGCTGTCCCCTTCCTCTTTTTCCCTCAATCATTCCCAACATTAGGCTCTTCTCCAGTGAGTCCTTCCTTTTCATTAGGTGGCCAAAGTATTTGAGTTTTGTCTTAGGATCTGGCTTTCTAAAGAGCAGTCATGGCTGATCTTCTCTAGGACTGACCAGTTTGATCACCTTGCTGTCCAAGGGATTTGCAAGAGTCTTCTCTAGCATCATAGTTCAAAGGCCTCAATTCTTTGGTCTTCAGCCATCCTTATGGTCCAACATTTCCAACTTCCTTATGGTCCAACATTGCAACTGAGAAAACCATCGCCTTCACTATATGCACCTTTGTTTGAGGGGTGATGTCTCTGCTTTTTGCTATGCTGTTTAGATTTGCCATAGCTTTCCTCCCCAGAAGCAAGCATATTTTAATTTCTTGGCTGTAGTCCCCATCTGCGGTGATTTTGGAGCCCAGGAAAGTAAAATCTGTCATTATCTCCTTTTCTTTCCCATTTATTTGCCATGATCTTAGTGTTCTTAATGTTGAGTTTCAAGCTAACTTTTGCACTCTCCTCCTTCGCCTCTGCATCAAAAGGCTCTTTAGTTCCTCTTCACTTTCTGCCATTAGAGTGGTATCATCTGCATATCTGAGACTGTTAATATTTCTCCAGGCAATCTTAATTCCAATTTGTGATTCATCTAGCCCTGCCTTTCTCATGATGTGTTCTGCATATAAGGTAAATAGTCTGGACAACATTATATGACCTTGCTAAACTCCTTTCTCAATTTTGAATCGATCAATGGTTCTGTGTCCAGTTCTCACTGTTGCTTCTTGACCCGCATATAGGTTTATCAAGAGACAAATAAGGTGGTCTGGTACTCCCATCTATTTAAGAACTTGCCACAATTTGTTGTGATCTACACAATCAAAGGCTTTAGCATTGTCAATGAAGCAGAAGTAGGTGTTTTTCTGGAACTCCATAGCTTTCTTATGATCCAGCATATGTTGGCAATTTGATCTCTAGTTCTTCTGCCTCTTTGAAATCCAGCCTGGGCTTCTGGTAGTTCTTGGTCCACATATTACTGAGGTTTAGCTTGTAGGATTTTGAGCATAACTTTGCTAGCATGTGAAATGAGTTCAATGATGTGGTAGTTTGAACATTCCTTGGCATTGCCCTTCTTTGGAATTGGAATATAAACTGACCTTTTTAAATCCTGAGACCACTGTTGAATTTTCCAAATTTGCTGGCAAATTGAGTGTAGCACTTTTACTGCATTGTCTTTTAAGATTAGCTTAATCGTGGATTACTGTCACCGTCCTACTAGCTTGTGTTGGCTCAGATTTTCCCAGGCCGCATTTGCTTCACTTCGCAGGAGGTCTGGCTCAAGGTGCAGTAACCACCCCATCCGTGGGTTATCATGGATGATTGAAACTCATTATTATGATAGTTCTGTGTAATTTTTGCGCATTCTTTCTTAATCTTTTCTGGGCCTCTGTTAGGTCCCTGCCATTTTGGTCCTTAATGTACATCGTTTGCATGAAACATTCTCATTCTAAAGGCCCGGTCCGCACTGGCTGATGGGAACCACAAAATGTATGCTAATAGGACACAGGGGCAGAACGAGCAAAATTTCGGGGGTGGCTCCTATCCATCTGTCATCGCACTCCAAAAAGTGGGCGAAAAATTTTGCATAAATAGAGATGGAAAAGAACTGGACGTGGGTAGTCATGTAGCCGGGGATGTTAAAGCGGATGTTCACTGGAAGCCTAAGCGGATGAAAAAGCGGATGGAACGGGGGTGACACGCTTGCGAAAGGTTACGGGGATATATTGGGCAAGGCGGACACATAGCGGGATGAAGCGGATGCATGCCATGTATGCCTAAAGGAAAGAAAGGGGATGCTGGCGGGCGGATGTATATCAGAGATGCAAACGCATTCACGTGCGCATCGCTTTCTATTTCCGTGCTACTAATGATGTATAGACATTCATGTACCGTTTTCTTTCCTCCGCTATTTCCATTTTTCAGCTGCAGCAGATGTGAGTTTGGTGAGGATGGCCCTAGAGAATGCAAGAGAGGAATGGCAGCGGATTGTTTAAGGGATGATAATGGAACATACAACTTTGTTGCTCGTATGTCGCGGATTTACATTGTAACACGGTGAGGAAGTTCATCTGTTTCAGCAGGGTCACAAAGTTTTGTGCAGCTCAAAACTTCTTGCGTGGATGAAATCGCAGTGGATGGATGCTCGACGGATAGAGCATACGAAATACGCATGCAATGAGTACACAATGGATGCATAGTGTTTTCCAACAGATGGCAAGCTTTTTTTTACATTTTACATTCTCTTTGCATCCGTAAGTGCAGTGGGACCGGGCCTATTAAGAAATCTTGGAAACTCAAAATCTGCAAGTGATGTTTTTGTAGTTCATCACACAGTCAGCCAGATGTTCAGATTGGATTTGTCATTTTTATCCACCTATAGGAGAGAGAGGGAGGGAGGGAGGAGGAGGGGGAGAGGGAAAGGGAGTGCAGAGGGAGAGAGAGAAAGCAAGAGAAAGAGAGAGAGAGAAAGGGAGAAAGACAGGAGGAAAGAGAGAGACAGATGAGAGAGAAACAGAGATGAAAGATCCTGGTGTTTTGTTTTCTGTGGGAAATGGGTCCAAATGAATGCAGAAACAGGCAGCCAAGCTCAGTGCCTGAAGGACCCCATCCTGTCAGTGGGAGTCAAGGCACTTCAGCGAGCAGCATGCTAGATTTATATTAGTGGTCCACGAGATTTAAAACTATGAGTTTGGTGGTCCCTGAGGTCCAAAAGGTTGGCGACCCCTGCTCCAAAGCATGCCGGGGATGCTACTTTACCACCACCACTAAAGCCATTTTAATAGTTAGTCTGCCAATCATGTTCTTAATTCAGTATTTTTGGTCCAGCCTTAAGCAACTGGACTTCCAAATGTAAAATAGCTGGAACTGAAGAAATTATTTTCCAGATTTCAATTATTTTACCAGTTTGTTCCCAAAGGGGCCCTGATTTTCTGTTCAGTCATATTGATTGACAGATTCCTCTTCTTTTCAACTGGTTGAAGACTAGAAAGAGAAATAAAAGAAAAACATCACAATTCTGCTATTTTACTTCCACATTCAATCTGGTTTCACTTGGTTAAAGAGAAAGACAGCATTGTCTTCTTTTCCTGTCCTCTGGTCTATCACGTTAAAAAGTTCATCAATTCACAATTCCTCTGGTGAATTTTGAAAGAAAAATGGTGGTGAATGCTGGTGATTGCAGGGCAGGAAGTATTCTGCTCAGTGGATTCAATGCCCAATTGGAATTAAGGTATACCCACACAAAAAAAAAAATGAAGAAGAGCATGAATTGAACATCACTATTTGAGTTAATCCATCCAATTCACCTACAATGAATGGTCTTTTGACGTTGCCTTTCTAATGGGTTGGCCGTTGGTAAAACATGATACTATGAATTCTTGTTCTTGTGAAATGGTCAGTTATCTGTGCTTCCCCAGAGGTAAGCTGGTCATGCAGAACTGGCCAAAGGCAGCAAATTATTTTTCTGATGTCCTCAGTGCATAAACTTTGTTGTGGAAACAAAATCCATATACCAAAAACTATTACAATTGTCCATTCAATGATCGTATTATTAGAATTGTGTAGGAAATGATTGTGATTGATAGCACTGTCTTCAATTTCAATAGAGATTAGCAATAATTATCAGAAATGCTATATTTAAATGACTAAGCTTGCAATTCTATGCACACCTAAGAAGGGCTAATTCCACTGAGTTCAGTGGGTCTTATTTCTGATCTAATGTGCTTATCTTGGTATAATCTACATTCTCATGTAATCTTTTAGTTTTAATCTTTAAATTTATACATCAGTTTCACTAGTATATTTTGGAAATATTGATATAAAGTTATTTAACTGCTTTGTATTTACTAATTATATTATATACATTTATACATTCACAAATACAGATATCTGCAGAAGTTCACTATATTTCATACTGTCTTAATAATAAAACATAGCAAACATGTGTTTTTGTCAATCTTCAAGTTTCTAGAGTTACCAGCCTATAAAATCTTCTTGAATGATTAGACTGTCATATTGTCAGAATTTATGCATTTTTGGACAGTTATGTCTGGTGACCTTAAAACTGACTTCATGTAAAAACAATTTGCCATATATTTAGATCCATTTCTGTCTATTTGCCAAGCTGAGTAGGGAATGTGAAATGGAGAATCAGAATTATAACTGGCTAATAATTTTTAATGTGTGAATGAATAAATAGGGATAACTGACATACTATTAGCAAATGAAGACCTTACCTGTCTATGTTTCTGAAACTGTAAAATGTTTAGATACAATTCCTTAATCTCTTCCATCTGGTTCCTGATTCTGTTACCAAACTTCAGTTAAGATTTGATTTAAGTTTTGCTTTTGTTTCTAAAGAAAAAAAAATCCCTAAATCTACAAAGTAGGTATGCAATGTATTAAAAATATATATGCAGTCCATATATCTTTTCAAATTGTAGACTATCCTGAGAAAGTTTTGTTAGAAAGGCAGCCAATAAATTGTCTAGGTTGCTTAAATGTCATTACTAATATTCAATATTATTATATACTAACACTAGTTATAATTTTAAGGAAAAAGTTTTATTATTAAGAATCAGCTAAAAATATTGATCCTGGATGCACCAGAAACAATGACTGCAGTGGGTAATGGTGGATCTGAAGCCATTGTGGACTTTCTTTGAGTTAATTACAATAACAGATTGTTTAATTGAGGGCTTTGAAGTTTAGTTTTGCTGGTTGGCTTACCTTTTTTTTTTTTTACAGTAAATAGACAGTAGGTCAAATTGTTTGGGAAAACAGAGCTATAGTAGCTTATTTATTGCAGAACTGTTTCACAAGCTGGGAAACTACTAGCATTAAAATATGTTTACTCGGGGAGGACAATATATGTGTATTATTTCTTTAATACATGTTTCTTTTTTTTTCCTGTTAGTTTTCTTCTTGGTTTTGGTTTGTTTTAGAGTAGAAATTTTCTATTTTAACCTCTGCATAAAATAAAGCAAAATATGACCAAAAATGTCATTACTAATTCATAAATGAGCAGAATAACTTTGCAGCAACCTAAGCACATCTGGATTCTGGAGAATAGAATATAGCCAAGCATTTATCCCTGTTTACCTTTGCTAAAATATTTTCTCATAGAGCTTCAGTGAGCTGCAGGAATAACTATCTCAGTTTCTGGTGACATTAATAATTTATGGCTCAGTATTACATGCCAGTGTGCCAAATGAAAATTCATTGAGACGGTGCCCTACAAAATCACCTCATGAGTGAGGTCAATATCATTATGGCAGATCGTTACCCAATGATTTTCTAGTAATGTGCTCTCCACGGCATCCACATGCCCAAGAATCTTCCCTTGGTACCTGCCAGAATCCCAGTCCCAAATGTTTAAATTCTCTTCATAGATTTTTTTTTTCAAAAAAAGTGGCATACCGAAAAACAGAGTGCCAGCCTATTGCATCATCTTTACTTTTAGCCATGCCTTTGGGGTATAGATTCTATAAACTTTCACAGAAAATAAGAAATGGCAGGTGGTTGTCTCTCAAAGGAATTTTGCAGGTGTGCTACCTGCTTCGAGGGCAAAGAAACACGTGAAGCAGTAGAAAGCAATACAGGATAACAGGCAAGGGGGAATTTTCAATAAATTTAATTTAACTAATCTCGATACAAAATTCAATAAATTTTAATAAATAGGAATTTTGGGAGAAACCATAGCTATCATGACAGCCGTTTTATGAGAAGGCAAACTTTCCTATGGTGGCCATTTCATGACAGCACTCACAAGCTGTTTCTAAACCAAGCCAAAAAAAAGTTATCTATTTGTGCAAAATAAATGCAAAACTTTAAAAGAATATATAAATGTGGAGAATAAGCATGGGTAGGAACTAACATAAGCACATTTAACTGATATTGCAGTGCTTTTGTTTCATGGAAATATAAGTTCATTTGTGGTTATTGAGTCAAGAAGGTGACCATACATGAAGGAATTTTCTGTGAAAAAAACTGATTGGTTGCTATAAATGTTACTTCACAAAATAACGAAAATATATATAGTTGTGAATTTGTGGTACAAAGAAAGGTATCAGGGGGAGACAATGTTTCATTGACAAAATAGTCACAACAGATTCTTGTATCTCACATAAATAATAAAGGCTAAATTCAATAGTATTCAATGAAATTTAAATTCAATTATTATTTGATGAATTATTTGAATAATTGCAGTAATTAAATTATGAATAATTAAGTACAATTTATAAGTCATAACTAAGTGTCAGTATTACATCCAAATAAAAGAAATTATAATTGGGCTAACATGGCCCTATTTCTTTTGAATACTGGCTGAATGTTTTGCTGATATCTATAAAAACAAATTCCAAAACAATTTGAAAATATGATGGGCAATACAAATGCCATATAAATAAACTAATTCCTTTTCTTAAATCCAAAAGACTTTAATCTTTCATTAAAAGTCCCTCTAGGTAAATAGATTTGTTGAAATTACAATGACCTTACAAGCTATCATGAATATTTTTGACCTTACTTCTTTGTACTGCTATTTTAACAAGAAACAGAGCAATGTTGATAGAGAGAAGGAATGCTGATGAGAGCATCTAATAAAAACAATTCATCCTGATGAAAAAACAAAAATAACATTTTTAATCCATAAAAGTCCATCTTTATTGGCCCGTTAGTTCTAACTCAGCCCTTATATATAACATCTATATATAAATATATTCATAGTTGGGCTCTTTTATGAAGTATTTATTAATTGCACCTGTGATCAAAAGTTGCTTATTATTTACTTGCCTTGAATAGTTGTTTCAAAATGATTAGGTGACTTGGAGGGAAATGTTAAATAAAGTTTTATGATATGTCAAGTGACAAGTATTTTGAGTCCAAGAATTGCCCTATATATTTTAATCCTTGATACCTACAGAAAGTTGCCTGCAGACTACTGGTATTGCTGGAGAGGAAAGCAGGGAGTTCATTCTTGATTCTCTCTGAATCAGGAAATACCCTGCTGCAATCAACTCACCGCGGCCAACTGACCACTTGACAACTTGTCATGGCCAACTTGCTATGGGATACTCACCACAAGACAAGAGTTAAACTAATATCAAAGAAATGGTGGAATAAAATCATTAAACAAAGAATGCAAAAAGGAGGAATAAAATAAAATGTAAATTACAAAAATTATAATATTTTTTAAATTATTTTAAAAAAAATTGAATTGTTTGAATTGTTCCATGGCAACTTGTCCCATGGCAAATTGGCTGCAGCAAGTTGTTCCGCAATGAGTTGGCCATGGTGAATTGGCCATGGCAAAGTGGCCATGGTGAGTAGGTAGTGGTTAGTGGGCAACAGTGAGTTGTGCCATTCTGACCATAAACTGTCTTTATTTTCAGGAATGCCACTGTGTACATAAGGAGTCCTTAAATATAGTGTACAGTTCATTATCACAAAGAAGAATGTGTGTCAGCTTTGGAAGCCATATTCCACGTTGCCACATAGCCTGAGAAAGTGGGAGGGAGTGATTTCAATTGAGTAAATCTAAGTAGACAAAATAAAATTAGTATGGCACAGGATGAAATAAGGATCTTACTTTTGGATGGATGGCGATTGGGCCACGTGATGTGATGATGGCCAATGAGGGATGGGTTTATAGTTTGGGAAGTTTTGGGAAGCCCAAAAACTTTAAGGATTTCACAGAGGTGCCAGTTGGTATTCTAATAAAGGTACTTTTAAGATATGACTGTCTAGGAGTTACTGAACAAGTTGAGTCCAAAATGCCAAGGATTTTTTTTTTTTTTGACAAACAAATGGATCTGCCAACTACTCATCATCAGAGATCATTATACTTAGGGAGGTACAATTTCTACAAATAAATCACATGCGTACTTGTTATGAATGAAATAAAAGCTGACGGCATTTTTATTAACCTTGATGTTTATATCTCAACATCATGTCATGTTATTAATTGGTTTTCATATACGAAAATGATTAGCACTGATGAATTTACTTTGTTTGGGTTATGAAATGTCTGCAAGGAAAAAAAGAGATAACCCAGAGAACACCAAGGATCCCTTATTTCAACCCTAAGCTACAAATATTCTTCTTTATTGGTATCTTATTTATGTATTATGTATGATTTTAATTCATTACATTTATATTCTGCTTAATATGATATTCTCCCAAGATGTGTAGCATAAGGGGAAATAAATACAATATTTTTAAGGCTTATGGTTATGCAAACAAAACATTTTCTTGCATCAATTTTGCCATTCATTTCAAAGCAATGGCAATCTTTCACTCCTTTCTTCTTCCTTCCTTCCTACTTTCCTTTGCAGCATACTAAATATGACAGATTTACATTCCCCTATAGAAAGTGAGTATCTTCTGCAGATATAATTGAAATTTGCTATTATGAGCACAACAGAACTTAACATAGGAGGGAAGATAACATAATTTCCTCTTGTATTTAAATATGTACGAGGAGAGATGTTTCTTTTTTCTAAATGTTTTAATTCAATAATGTAGAGGTTTTAATCTGCTTGGAAAGAAATGGTACATAAATGTATTGTACTAGCTCCAGAATTAATGGAATTTAATTAATCCCATTAATCAAAGAAATTTAAATTAGTCCTCAAAATATAACTTAAGGCTCCTCCAAGCATTTGCCCAGGGTGGGCTCTGAATTTGTATAATCCCATTCTATCTTCACCATTGGGCCATAGAGTCAATTAATTTCTGGTTCATCAACACTGCAGAAAACATAGATGTAAACAAGTGTTCTACAGCTGGAATATAGTTGTAAACAAGTGTTCTACAGCGACCTGCACTGACCCATTGAGAGAAGCTCTTGCTTCACCCTACCTCTTGATTCTTTATCTTTCCTTTTTCCATGCAGGGACAAGGCACTGAGCCTTATAATGCCCACTTTATTTTTTTTAAGGGAGTAAGGGTATGACTTTGCAGCCCCTTTTAACAGTGGCAAGTATTTTTTAAAGATCCTATAAAAACAACTTTAGGACATTTAGGATAAGCATGGATACAACTTGGTTGCTTATTTTTGTGCTATCGGACTGATTAGCTCAAAAGAGCCCATTAATTGTGATGGAGAGAACAATTGTGGGTGCCATTCATTGTTTTGGTGAGATTTTGGAAGTGAAAATGAATGGGTCGAAATGGCTAAAATCTAGGATAAATTTTAAATTTATGAGATGGTCTTATACCTGGATTCATGAGCTATTTCTAATAAACTCACTAAGATTTAAATCCATTTTCTTTTTGCTTTCCTATATATATATAGGAACCTTTTCCCACAATTTTCTAACATAAGGAAATTTTACTCTCTCTCTCACTCTGAATATGTATTTACATATATATATTCATCATCTCATTCATTAACTTCAGGCTTGTTTCTTCGGCTCTGTGCTTCTCAGAGTAATGT
>BHFT01038969.1:0-21199 GCA_004320025.1 Laticauda laticaudata
AGAGAGAGATGACAGACCGAGCCTGCCTGGGCATCCAATGGTTCGCACCCTTGGGCATCGGGAATGCCGGGGTCGATCGAGTAACCTACAAACCGGTTGGGAAGATGACCTCATCCGCGAATTCCAAAGACGTTTTTGACGCATCACTGGGGCAAGTATCGGGGGAAACCCTATTTCTTTCTAAGCCTAGATCCCCATAGCGCCAAGACAAGGATTAAAAAGCCGAGACGAGTTCCTTGCCTAAAGGCAAAGATAGTAGGAACAACTCGACAGCTTAATGCCGCAGGGGGTGGTTGGCACCTGTGGACCACAGCCAAATGGGAAAAGCCCTATTGTTTATCAACGTATCAATAATCCCATAAAAACGTGACGGGTCATTAGAATCTGTGGTGACTATAAGGCAACCCTCGAAACCACGCTTTACAACCAAGCGCATCCCCGGTGCCAGTCAGTCCACACATTTGCTCAACGTCTCTGGACCAAGGGCAAAGTCTTTTGCTATAACTGCGACTTGGCGCAAGCCTATCCAGAGCAACTCCCAGTGGACCCAGAGACAAGCCAAAGCGGAAAACCATACGTCACAGCACAAGGCGCTGCATTCAAATGCCACCCGGTGACTCCAATTTGGAGTAAGCGTGGCAGCCGGGCGTTTTCCAAAGTTTTGATGGAAACGTCTCTTAATGGCATATTCAGGGGGTCGTTTCCGCTATTTCGACGACCGTCCTAATTCCTCGCCACGAGACGAGATCAAAGTTGAAAAAAAGACTCAAGAAGTACTAACAAAATTTAGGGATCTGGCCTAAAGGGTAAAAAACGGAAAAAATGCTGCCTAATGACAAAAAAAAGCGTTGAATTCTTGGGCTACTCAATAGACCCGCGTGAGGGCTATCCACACTCCACAGATAAAAAAATCAAGGCAATCCAAAAGCACCTTGAACGCGAAAACAAAACAGAACTACAAGCCTTTTTAGGACTTACTTAATTTTTATCATGTATTTCTGACAAACAAGGCCAGCTATAGCTGAAGACACCCGTACAGGCCGTCTCTTAGATAAAAGGCAAACTGGACCGTGGGGTAGGCAAAGACGGAATGCTTTCAAATATTAAAAGTTGCTAACGTCAAAAACGTTCTCATCCAATTTAAGCACACCACTGCCTTTACAGAGTGACCTGCGACGCCTTGCACATTTGGAGTAGGTTGCCGCCTAAGCCACCAACTTCCTGATGGCAAGAGAAGCACCCGTCGGCATATCTATTTGTAGAACCTCTCTCAAAGTACTGAGCGAAATTACAGTCACTGGACAGGGAAGCCCCTAGCCATAGTCGCTGGAGTCAAAAGCGCTCCACGAATATCTTGTACGGGCGGGCTTTTCAAATTATACGGACCACAAACCATGATGGGAATTTTGGGCGGGAAACAAGCCGACGCCGTAACATACTGTCACCCAGAATGTTTCCTAGATGGTCAGTAGTTCTTGCAGCCTATTCCTATACTCTGACGACATCGGCAGGGAAAGCAACTTTCCCCCTGCGGACGCTTTGAGCAGGAGCACCTACAACCACTGAGGAAGACCGGCACCAGCAATGACAATCGGCTGCAAAATAGAGACTTGTCCCGATCTACCCATCTCCTGCCTATGATCGTCGGCGAAGAGCCAGCCAAGCCGCTAAGGGACTCACGTTGACCTGCCCGTGTTTCTTGCTGGTTAGGGTAAAAGGCTGGCCCGGAGGACGCCAAAAAGACTGAACTTTTAAACGTTCCGGTCCAGACAGACTGATACTTTCTATTCAAAAGGGGTGTTTGTTGTGGGGAGACTCGGGTGGGTCCATCCAACCAAGTTGCAGCCCAGGTACTAGGGTTATTGCACGAGGGTCACCCTGGATGGCTTAAAAATGAAAAGCTGGCAGGAGCTATGTGTGGTGGCCAGGTATTGATAAGGACATAGAGTGCTTGGTAAGGCTCTTCATAAATGCCAGGGAATCAACACGCTCTCTCCTCCAACAAGGCACCATCAGGGACTGGGGAGACCCCTAGAAGACGTGGTCTAGAATTCATATAGACTTCGCGGGTCCAAACCACAGGGCATCCTTTCTGGTTGTCGTTGATGCCTACTCAAATTGGCTTTGAAGTAAAGAAATCATGGCCATCAATGACAACAGAACGCTAATCAAAAAAATTAGAGCGACCTTTTCGCCACCCACGGATGCTACCAGACGTTCTTTCTGCGGACAATGGAACCAAACTAACAAGCTTTGCAACTTCGCAGCAATACCTAGCCTCCCTGGTATCAGACCAATGCCCTAACCGGCGCCGGCCCATCCCGGCTGCCAAACGGCAGAGCCGAGAGAAATGGTCCGATTCAGCGAACAGAAGGGCCTTAGCAAAGAATCGGACCTAGGGGGATGTCCAACAAAAAGTAAACGTTTACTCACACTCCAGGCACATAACGCACCAGTACAGTTAACTAACCAGTCCCCGCGGCGAATACTTATGGGCGCGAAAAATTACGACAACACCTTGAACAGACTACCACCCAAATTTTAACCCAGAAAACCCCCCTGATCCTCCACAAGGTTTAGGCAATTCCGAATAGGTGACTTGGGTATCCGCAAAGAACTTCACAGGTGAACGTTGTGGGTCCAAGGACCAATTACCCAAGTTACAGGCCCCAAAATCCTAGACGTTTACGTAGAACAACGATGGCAGGGAGATGGAACGCCAGCACATAGACCAGCTTCGATCCCGAATAAACTGAGAGCGCCCACAAGACACACCAACCAGTCCGCCGACAATACCGATAACCTCAAACAGGGTGGGGGGGGATAAGGCGAGAAGTTAATAACGACGCATTTAAAACAAACCAACGCTTTAATATACAACATAACAGAGCAAATAAAGACTCACATGTTTAAAGAAACTTGCGGGAAGAGCCCCATCGGAAGGGGCCAGCCAAGGCCCGCTTCAACCTGCCCAATGGCAAACGGGTGGGAGCGGCAAAACCCGCCGGCCTACAAGCAACCTCAGGCGGCGTAAAATGGCTGACTCACCCTTCCAGATGGTTCCCAGAGTGAAGATCGGCAAACAGCAGCAGCCCATGCCGAACCGGTGCGAGAGTCTTTCACTAGGATGAAACCGCGCAAGGTTCACAATCGAGTCCGAGAAAGCCCCACTACACCCTGAGTGACTAATGTAACTCACGTAGGAACGAACTAGAGGGGGGGTGTTCCCTATATGTAAGATGGTTGAATCCTAGACTACAGTTTCTGATTGGTCCAGATAAGGTAACGGAAGTGGATTGGTTCCACTAGGAACCAATCCAAAGAGCTGCTGAAAAGGCGGCAATTCAAAGAATGCCCATAGCTGAAAGCAGGCAGCAGCCTGTATAACAGGTGGCCTCGGCTGCAGCCACTGGTGTTCCTATTCTGACTACTGGTTTTGAATAAAGCCTTTTTGTTTTGGATACCCGCGTCTACCTCGTGGTGTTTTCCAAACAAACAGAAAAGGCGCCCCCAAAAACCCCCATATACCTACAGAGGAGATCGATTATGCCAAAAAATTTTCCACTGACGCAGAAAGGATAGACTAACCCTAGCACTAGAAAAATAGGATACTTTCGAATATATTTTATAGTAGCTGGAATACGTTTGTATAACTGGTTAGCTTAGAACAAAGATAGATTTTACATTACAAGGCAAAAAAGAATAAGATAAACTTATATGAGTGATATACAAACACATGAAAGGACAATGGTGCGTATATGGCATAAATTAAGGGAAGAAAAGATCTTACAAACTGTCGGAAATGGAAATGTTTTTAATTGTTTTCCATCCTTTTTTTCTCTCTCCCTCTCTTTTCTTTTCTTTTCTTTTCTTTTCTTTTTCAATTGTGTATGTATTGTCAATGTGTTTTTAACTATAAAACCAATAAAAATTTGTTTTTTTAAAAAAAATCCTTTTCAGCTTTCAAATTTTAGGAACATACGCTAGTGTGTCTGATGAGATGAAGGGTATCACTTGCATATTAACTTCCACCACTCTGGCTGATTTCAACCAGCCTTTTTACTGGTTTTATTAAATTTACAATTTTACTAAAGTTGCTTTTGCAGCTACCTTTGTGGTTGGGTGACTTTGGATGGAAGAGTACAAGTCTACTATTTATATTTTTGATATCATCAGTATGGCTCCGGTTTGTTCTGTCAGACTGTGTTCTGTAGGTATTGTTCAAATTCAAAATAATCTCCGAATCACTACCTACATGGTACTGTAAGCGGAGGTCATCTGAAATTTTGGAACAATTGTACAGCTCTCTACTATTCAAATCCAAAGAAGCAATCAGTACTCTTGAGCTTTGTATGTTCAATTAGAGAGAGCCAGTTTGATGTAGAGGTTAAGGCATCAGACTAGAAAATGGGAGACTGGGAATTCTGGTTCCACTTTAGGTACAAAGCCAGAATGGGTGATCTTGGGTCACTTACTCTCTCTCAGCCCTAGGAAGAAGGCAAGGGAAAATCACTGAAATATTGTCAAGAAAACTGTAGGGATTTGTCCAGACAAGAGAGATTAAGATGAAATTATTATTTTCATTATTTATTATTAATTTTTAATGCTGCCCATCTCTCTTACAAGATGACTCTGGGTGGCTTACAAGTTAAATTAACTTTATTTTAGACAAGGAGGTTTTAATTAGATTAATAATAAACTAGATTCTGGCACTGAAATCCAACATTTCCTTAAAGTTGTAGATTCATGGTAAGGGAGTGTTCCTTCACCCTTCATAGTCACTGGGTTTGCAGATGGAAGCTATGGTGGGAAGTGTTTTTGCATAATTATACTTGGGGTGCCAAATGTGGCCCATTCAGAGCCAATTTACTTTGATTTGATTCTGTTTTGATTGCTATAATGTGTTCTACTCTTGAAAAGTGTTGAAAGTTACAGTTGGAATAAAATGTGGCAGGTAGGCAGCAAGCCTTTGCTGAAACAGCTGCATCTACTTTATGCCAATACTTTTTTATCAGGCAAATTTTGAACTTTGCAGCCTCAGGTGCTTTAGCCTGTCTAAGGTATCCTAGGACAAAAACATATGTGTGCATATACTGTATACACACACACATTTATTTATTTACAAAACCTGCAAAACTTTTTATTACTTTTGCTATCTATTTTAGTCATTTTAATCCATGTTTTTACATTTTGTATATTGTTTTATTTTAGTTAGCTATCTTAAGCAGTAGCTGGAATAGAAATACTGTATATAAATAAAACATGTTAAAATCCATGCAGAATGTTTTTTGTTTTTTCTTTTATATTCTACTACTTTCTTATTTTATAGACCTTGACATAGTCATTAGCATTCATCCTGCAAGATAAGCTTAACTTGCTGGTGTCTCCAAAATAGCTGTTCAGGGAGTTAAAAAACCCCCAACATTTCCTGAGTCACCAGGCAACTAAATCTTTTCCTATCAGCAAAGACAACCCCTTCTTAAATCACTTACATATGTCAATAATAGCTTCTTTCTTCTTTGGAGAACCAAATGAAAACAGAATCTCCTAGCTTTGCTAGACTGAGTTTGCTTTTTTCAAACTGTCTTTATAAAGTTAGATTTCAGAGAGACAATAAGAATGTCGTCACTGGCTCAAAACACACATTCTCAATTCAAGCCACATGCATTGAATAGCCATTAGGCTGATCCAGTGTTGATAGCATTTATAAAGTAAACCATGGAGACTGACTGAGAGCTTTGGATGAATGTTATGAGATCCTTCAATATTCCAGGTGATTCCATTCCTATTGAACAAACACGTGATCCTTATAGGCAGACAGTCTCACCTGAGATAATATTTGATTACTTGCTCTCTTGTGTATCGGCCAAGTGTGTTTGTATCATTTGACATTTGCCTCAGATTAGGGCATCTGGGTTTCAGTATCCCAGTCTTAAAGAATGGATCCAATTCCACTACTCTCTTCCTGTTATTATTCTCACAATGCAAAGAGCATAACACAGTTTATATTGTAGTTAACCTTCCCAAAATTAATTCACCTTGATTTTCAAAGGAACGTTTTGTCATATTAAGTGAAAAAAATAGAGACACTGTGAATAGTTAAACCTCCATCCAACTGACCCAAATCAAGAATGGATTAAGCAAGGTGATCTTAAAATTAATTGGATAAATCCATCCACCGTACCTTATTATGGATGGTGTATTTACATTAGTAAATACAATAAAACACTGAAACTATATTAAGCTAGTCAACAGTTATATCTATGGGAAACCTTGCATTAGTTGGCTGCATAATAGGACTGCCGTAATCTGTATTAAAGATCATAAATTGATTGTATCCATTATTATCTTCATGATCAACCATTTTCATAATGTATAGCAACTATGATGAAATTGCTAGAGATTTCTGAATGAAAAATATTTTACTAAATTAGCAAGTATCAAAATACTACATTTGTCTCCAGGAACTTGCATCGTTGGGGAAATACCATATACATACATTTGGGCATTGTATATATGCACACACAAAAATCAAGGTATCTAGAATTCACTACAAAAGTCTGTCATGTAATTAATACCAAAGGAACAAGAGATCAGTTATACCATTTCCTAAGTTATACTCGTAAACAGAAATCATCCCTCAACTAGTACTCATTAAGTTCCACCCAGCCTCAAGGACTTCCATATAAACTGTGACCGAAATTTGGCTGATTTAATTGTAAGGCAGGTGGGCCTATGTTTGTGTCATGGCCAAAATCAAATTTTAAAATGACATCTCCACTCCCAAGATCATTCATTCATTCATTCAATTTCTATAGCTACCCATGACAGTCAATGACTTTGGGTGGCTTACAATTCTTAAGATCTTTAAAATCATCCCCATGTTCACTTCTTTGTCTCTTCACATTCAGCTCAGTTTTTGTGCCCTTCATAGGGGACGAGTGGCTAATTGGTGAATCAGGGTCAGGATTCTGGTTTGGGCTCAGGTGATTTTGGCAACACTACTGGAGACAACTTGGTAAGATTGCCTGGTATAAAAGGAAATTCCACTGAAGATTTTTGTTTAGCTATTGATGAGACATGCTGCTTTCCTTATAGTTTAAAATTTATTCCTTTCACTTTATATAATATTTATAGAATATGTAAGACAGTGAAGAATCATAGCTGAAATTAAATTATGTACTTTGCATGAAGAAAATTCTAGGTTTACTTTACACCTGTGGCTGCAAGTCTTAAATAGAACCCTACCTATAACTGGAAGATCTGTTGTTGGCCAGTATGTATCAGACTTTCTGAGACTGATCTCCACCAGATTCATTGGACTTCAACTATCATGGAATTAAAGTTAATCTGAAGTCACACCCATTTAAGATTTAAGAGAACAACTTTATACATTTTGTCCTGTTGAGCCTCAATCCTAGGTTATCAGTATAATTTGATAAAGTTGTATGGGAGCCTACCTCACCAGCAACCTATTTATTTGTCCTTGTTTCCTTCAACTTGTATTCTCTCAAGATATTTTCGAATGAATTGTGTGAATATATAGCATTTCACTGGATGGCTTTTAAATTGGGTGCACCATCATTTTTCTTTGTTTTGTACAATTTACTGTGGTTTTCCAACTGCACTTTCAAATGCTGATATACATTTATGATTTATCTTGGGTTGCTTGGTACAGAGACACACATACTCTTCGGATAGAGATTTTCTGTTGCATTCACAAAACAAAATTATTGCTAATGCTATTCTCCCCCCACCCCACCCCTCATGTACTATCTGTATCCCCAGAGCCATTATGGCAGCACCATATTTTTGGCAGACACCTGTCACCCGGACTGTCAGTTAATACAACTGTGGTAATTATGTTTCTGGGCTTGTATTGTGTTGCCTGCTGGAAAGCCAGCACCATGATTGAGAGTATGGGTGAATTGCCAAAAAGTTTGCTTCTTTATTATGCTTTCAGAAGTGGAAGCAGACGTTAAATGCAAGAAACGAAGAAGTCATGAGTTGGTCCTTTGAGCAAACATTTAAAAAAACCCAGAGACAACAAGGAAATGAGGAACAAAGAGGAATTTTACATGTTGTGAAAAAATAAATAAAATTCCCTGTGGAAAACCTTTAACATTTAGCAAGCTAACCATATTTAACTTTGGTTGGTTTCAGTAAGAAAACATACCATATGCTTTGTTATCTCCTATGAAACAAAAGTATCTTGAAGTGCCTTTATTTTGCTTTTTGAAGGATGGGGGCTTGGATTAAGGGAACTGCAAAACCTTGATTTTAGGAGGCCTATATAATAATCCCTGTAGCATTCCAATTTGGGACCTATGAAATAGACAAAACAAGTTTTAACATTGTAAAAATTTTCCAAAGCAACAACTGTACAGTCACTGACTCTTGCCAAGACTGGACCCTAATAAGATGAAGGGAGCAGAAATTGATTAATTTGATATTTTTCCTACATGCTTGTTGCGATCTCTTTATAGTGGTTTCAGATGTTAATTATTTACTCATGGCTTATCCCAGGAAACCAAAGAGTACTGCTTGACCTTTCCTATCTCGTGTCAAAATGGTCTGTCTCTGAATAATGATAACCAATTATAGGTTGATTATGTATTCACACTTCACCTACAGTGGAAACCATTTGCTACATCCAGTTAACAGAAGCAACATTGAGAATGTCACTGTTACGTCTTCTTCAAGCAAACTTGCTTGGCATCATCATTAATTTTTTTTTCCTAGATGTCAAATTAAGTTGACCTTGCTTGCAGCAGCTTTCAGCTGCAATTACATTTTCTGTTTTATTCTTCTTTGCAGTTTACTCTCTGTTGGCTTTCATTCTTTTTTTTCCCTTTTGTTGTTGTTTTGTTGTTGTTATTAAAATCGTTTTGAATTGGCATTTCATGGGGTTTCAAACTGTATTTGGAGAAAACCAACAGGCTAGAAAGATCACACTCCTCTTCCATCAGTTGTCTTCATCCTAGTGTCATCCCTTATTTCTGACTACACTATCTGGAATAATTCAACCAGCCAATGGATAATAAATTAAGAAAGCTTGCCCTGTATAAAATGAAATCTGCATTTGTTGCCATTTTTGAGAAACAGTTATTGAAGACGAGGAAACTATAACTGGCCTAGCACTTTGTTGTGGATCTATAGATGTGAACAAAAAAAAAAAGAAATGATTCAATTCCTATTTATTTTCCTAAAACAGATCCAACTAAGATTCAATTCCAATTTATTTCCTAAAATAGATCCAACAAAAACAAGTCACAAATGCTGTATCCCATTGAAAGCCATTCCTTATTTTTCAACTAGTTGGATCAGGTCAAAGACTTCTACAAAGCAAGGATTATCACTCATCCCTCCACCTAACTTTCACTTTGTGAAAAAGGAGAACCTGTTAATGCATTGCTATGACTGAGCTTCTGTATTATTCACTGCCTGTGACAGCAAAATGGGAAGAGGTTGAAAAGCACTTATATAGTGTGGGTGCCTATGCATTAAAGAAAAAATGTTTTACTGAATGAGAAGACCAAAAATATGTACAGTAAAGAGTAAATCATAAGTAGCAAATTTTCATGATTAGAGGCTATAAGCCTTTTTATGGCACATTAAATGGCACAGATGATATCTTCAGAAAGGCAATGATTTCAAAGAAAGGATTTTCTCCAGCCCATTTTATTTTATTTTTTTTAATATTTTGAGAGTATAAAAGATGACAGTGAGAGCAGGAAGCTCCTGGGAGGTAAGGAGTTGCCATCCTTTAAACATTTTCAAATCGTTCAAAGTTACACCAATTAAATTAAGTGAAAACTATTTAGCTGAATTTCAGTGGCAAAATTCCAGGCTGTTCTGAGGCCTCTGGTTCACTCGCTACTAAATCTCAGGTACTATTAACCCAACCTAAATCTTGATTTGACACTTTTAGCAGTTTTTTTTTTAATTAAACCCTCATTAACTGCATGTAATTTAATTCCATTTTATGCACATAGAAGACTCCATTGTTGTGTTTTGCCTCAGTCTATCATTTCTTTTACATGTCTTAAGTAAGGATGAGGATAAATGGTTCAGGTAATCTAGGTTGCTGAATTTCTATTCTGAATTTGATCATTTACAGAAATGTCAAGTGTGATTTTTTATTTTCCTGTGCAACATAATACAGTGCAAATGATATACAAGCTTCTAACTGACATCCCTGTTTCAGGTTTGCTAAGCAATTAAACAACATTTTGCATATGGGTGATCCTAAATTTAACTCTTCACTTGTCTATGCTGGGTTAAAAATACATCTGCCAAAAAGCCAGACTTTCTACTAATCACATTTGACTGTGCTAGGCTATACAGGTAATTATTGACTTACAATAGTTCACAGTGACCAGTCAAAGATACAACAGCATTGAAAAAAGTGACTTGTGACAGTTTTTTACACTTACCACCTTTGCATCTTCCCCATGGTCACATGATCGATATTCAGATGTTGGCAACTGACTCATATTTATGAAAGTTGTAGTGTCCTAGGGTTATGTGATCACCTTTTGCGACCTTCTGTAAGCAAAGTCAATGGGGAAGCCATTAAGTTTCGCTTAACAACCATATTATTAACTAAATAACTGTAGTGATTCTCTTGACAACTTTGGCAAGAAAGGTCATAAAATGAGGCAAAACTTAATTAACAAATGTAAATTTTGGGCTCAAATTTGGTCATAAATTGAGTATTGACTAATAATCTGACTCATTTGAAGGCAACTTCCTGTATTTCAGGAGTGATGTAAGAGTTTATTTTAGTTTAATTTACTTTATTGTCATTGCACCTCATACAATGAAATCAAATACCGTCTTCAGTGCACATCATGACCATGACCATGAAAATAAACACAAACATACATCCTTCACCCTTCACACATTGAACCGGAAACCCCCAACACCACACCAACACTGCACTATACAGCAGGATTCAAAAGAGCTGCTGCCCTGGGATAGAAGCTGTTTTTCAACCTATTTGTCCTTGTTTTTATTATTCTGTACCATCTGTCAGATGGTAATAGTTCAAAATAAGGGTGCCCAGGATGATTTGATATAGCACAGAACAATTGCAGGGTGCTCTTCTAGGTCAGGGTTGTAAAAGATGTCCCAATTTGTGTTCTCAAAACAATCCTGAAGTTGTTGGGAAGCATCTTCTGGCCAAGATTTCACTGTCTTTATTATAGGCAGAGCCCATCTCCTAAGAGGGATGTATGCTGGTGCTAAAAGCAGTGACATGTGGTCTGATTGTCCCAAATGTGGTAATTGTATAACCTTACAGCCAAGTTTGATGTTGGTGTATACTTCGTCTAATATGTTTGCTCTTGAGTGAGCTAAGAGTTATTGTCACTCCAGTTATTTTGTGTGCTCTTGGAATAGAGAAGGTAACAGCTTCATTTTCAGCTCAGGTGGGGGGGGGAGTGAGTTTGGATGAGAAGAGGCAACATGACACAGATGTGAAAGTTGTGGGAAGCAAATGTTTTGAAGGAACGCTTATTTAATGAAATCATTATAAGCCCTATCTGGAATTTACAACTTTTAAGATTATGCTTTTATTCCAGATTTTCATGAAAGATGCCTTTCCAATATTCATGTTATTATTGGTTGTGTTGTGTTGTGTTTTTGGTTTGCCAGCTATGGGAGTTTGATAGGCACCCAAGTGCTGGTCTTGAAAAAACATGCTCATCATCCAAACACACTGGTAACCCCCAAGTGTAACTACATAAATCCTTCTATCTAGCTGTATACATCTAGAATGGTGATGCATAATAAGGTACCAGGCTATACACATGCTTATGTACAGTGTGTACTTCTTTACAGGAAGAAAAATAAATCTTGATGTGACTGGTTGCGAAAAGGGCAAGGTTCCCCTTCATCAATAATTCAAATGTGTTACATAAAGTTCACCAGCTAATTTTTTATCTTCTGCACCATAATTGAGGGGACTGGAATCCAGCTGTCAGAATACTGTAATGCTTTTTCCTCCTTGCAAAGGAGCATATATGACATACAATTTATGGAAAATAGTGTTGATGTCCCAAAAGACTTGAAAATCAGATGTGTTGGGTAAGGTTTCAGGAGTTGGTATAATTAAGTATTTCCCTGCTTCCATAGTGATGGGCACTGGACTACTAATGGTCAGATATAGGACCTTAGTCTGCAGTAGAGTACATGCATGGACTGAGATCTCCAAGTCTTACATTTAATGTTTCAGGGGAATATTTTGCCCTGAAAGGCTTTTTAAGACATGAATTGTACCTGTTTTATTTGGAGTTCTGACAAAACAGCTTACCAGCCTGTGTACAAAGTGCCAGGTTCTGTCTGTTTTAAATATAGTCATTGGCCAAAGTCTGACTGCTAAATATGCCTTTATAGCACTCATCAGCAGAAATCTAATTTAAGTTAAGGGTTGGGCTTTTTAAACAAACAAATAAACTAAAAAATATCCTGCTTCAACTCAAATTTTTGGCCTTACTATTTCTGGCTCATTGTCTTTTCCTCTCTGAACTCCTGGAGAACTTAAAATTTGTAGCCTGTTGTCTTCCTATTTTTCATATCACAAGTCCATTCAACGCATCCTCTTTAGAATTATAATATATTTCTTATATTGCAGGCTGTTAATTCAGCTTGCTTTTTGTCTTGCTACCTTTCCCATCAGAGCCTTGGCCTTATCACATATGTAAGGAGGACTTACAAATGGAACACAAAACCTGTTTTTGTTATGCACTGCATACATATTGCAGGTAAAATCTAGATCAGTCTCAGACAATGTATATTTACAGAATTTTTTTCAGATTTATTTCATTAGACTAGATCAATCAGCATTTCCCAACTTGGTACCCTTCAGAAGTTTTGATACAAGGATTTACCATAATGGTTGAATTGTCTCCCAGCATCTCAGAATATATCAGTCTGATCTAAATTGTCCTTTTTCCAAATAGATCACAGTCTAAAAACACACAGTTCTCAATGATGGCCATCAAATATCAGACCCAACTGATTTGCATTGTACTTGGTTTTTATTCCATTCTTTCTTTCTGTAATATCTGAATTACATTTAATTGGTTACTATTTTCTTTTCAAAACCCAACAGGGAGCCCTTACACAATCACTTTTGGCTACAAATATGGAAAGTCTTTGCTTTTTCTCTGTTAAAGCTATTAGTGCTAAATAAATGTGATCATGTACTGAATTAAAGCACCACCAGACTCTGCTCTCATTACATGATCTCATACAGGCCTGGCTCACAAAATATCCCCTGGGAATTTTATAAAAATTGTTCATCTCATTGTTTAAAAGCAACTTCTGTTCAACCGAGGAAATGTATCTGACATTATCACTTTAAGGAGACAATTGATGCCAAGACCATTAAAAAGAACAGAAGAGACTTCAATAAGAACACCAAGAAAATTGCAAGATGTTCCTTACATTTATTTATTGCACTTTTATCCCAGGTGGCACTCAAAGGAACTCAGGTAGCATACATTTGCTGCCTGACATTTCAGTTGTCTCCATTGTCCATGTAACAAGCAGAGAAGTTAAGAAATAGAGACTGGGGATAGAGGCTATAGCTAGATAGATCTGTAGCTTGTGTGTAGGATGAGGATGGATGTTCATTCTCCAAGCTTGAGGGTTGGTTTCTAAACATTTCATTGCCAGGCTAGGTAACATCTAGCTAACATTACTCCGCATGTAACATCTTCAGTGGAATTTAGGGGGTGTCAGTGTCAGTGTTCTTCTGTTCTTCTCACAAGAGCCTGACCTGTTGTAACCCTTACCTGACGTGACCTCACCATCACAAGACCTACTGACCACATGAAGCCCTTATAAACAGAAGAATACTGACACTAAAAATTCCACTGAATTCCACTGAAGATGTTACCAAGTCTGGTAATGAAACGTTCAGAAACCAGCCACAAGGTCAGAGAATGGACATCCACCCTCAAATAGAAATTGCTCCATCTAGGGTGGAGAACATGCCATTTGTAAAGTGACCCATTAAAAAAAAAATACACATTATAAACTTAGAATTTGGTGCGGGGAATTCTAAAACAATTCTCACTCATTGGACCAGCCAAATGTTATATAATACAGAATTCCCCATTTCAAAGCAACATTGGCATTATCTAGAAGCAAAAAATTAGATGAATAGGTGCATTTTACTTTTTCCTCTCTTTTTTTCAAATCTTAAGTTCTTTTTATATTGTTGACAAAGAAATATGTAAATTTTGGTGAATTGACAAAAAATAAAATATAAATAGTCATAGCATCTGTATTTAATAAGTATAAGATGACCCAAGAATTTAAAAAACCCACATTATATTTCATGTCAAGATATTTTTAAGAATCAATTCAAATTTGCTCTCATCTCTATATCCCCAGCATTTACAAGATATATTGATATCCTGACTTACTGTAGGCTTTATAAGTGCTATTGGTTTGTAGATTGCATTTACTTGGAACACTATTCTGTCTTTTCTAGATTTTTAAGTTATAAAGTCTGTTTTTGGTTTGGAAGGTGGGGTGGGAGAAAAAAGAAATAGATTTCTAGATCTTATGACTGCAAAGATATGCAGGGCATAATGAACTCTTAAATATTACAAAAAGATGGAATAAATATTAATAGAGATTATGACAAAAAATACCACCCAGTGTGAGATTCTACATTCCTCACCCAAATTTTGCTGAGCAATGCTAATGAGTTATTGGTTATTTGCAGTTAGTGGAAGAATGCTTATCTCATTTCCAACAGTGTAGATTTTGTACATTTGAGATGGATGCGGCACGGAGAACATGAAGAAGAAAAATCGAGCATGACTATAAATATGTGTTCTGGAAGTCTTCCTAGGGCATTGCAGTATTTAACACTGCTTCTTTATAGCCAAAGTACCTTGCAGAGCAAACAAAATGGTCCATAAGGCAGAAAGCAGTTGATACACACACACACACACACACACTATGAATGTAGGTATGAATGCATGTACGTATGTAGTTCTTGAGTTATGACTTGTTATTTAACTTCAGATGCTTGGCAATACAGCTGCCTTTGTGGTTATTTGCAGCAACCTTAGGAACATTGGTTCATTTAATGACTCTCAGGAGCCAGAACAACTCCACATGTAGGCAAGGCACTTGATTGTTGATCACCTATTTATAAATAACCTGCCAGACTGACTGCAATCTCTTGGGAACTAACAAATACAGGTTTCAATAGTCTGGCCTCTGCCACTTCCTCCTAGAGAACAATTCCAAGTTGGAGTGCCTTTACTCCTCCTATTTTAGCCAGTGATTCCATTGCAATGACCATCAGAAAAAAGGTATTAAAGGTTCATTTTACTAACATTATGCCATGTGAGTATAATGGGAAGACTCCATTAGGATCCTATGTTGAGAACTACACTTGTTTGCAATAGTGGCAAATAACTGCAGCTCGGGTGTAGGATAAGGGTGAAGGTTCGTTCTCCGAGTTTGTGGGTTGGCTTCCAAACGTTTCATTATCAGGCTAGGTAACATCTTCAACAGATATAAGGGCTTCAGATGAGAGTGTGTCAAGTGAGAGTTTTGTGATGGGTTTGTGATAGGGAGATTGTATCAGATCAGGGTCATTGGGAGGTGAATTGAGTGAGGGGTTGCATGGGTTGGTTGAGGGTTGGTGCTGTCTCTGATTGGCTGTGTCATTGATTTGGATTCTGAGGGGTTTGTAGGCTGGTTGTAGGTCAATGTGTCTGTTGATGGAATTGCTTGTGGAGTGCCAGGCTTCTTATGAACTCATGAGTGTGGTAGGTAGTAACTTGGCCAATTATTTTTGTGTTACTCCAATCGAACTGGTCCTGTCTGGTGTCAGTGTGGGTAGAGATTAAGGATTTGGGATTGTGGCTACGTAGTGTGTGTGTGTGTGTAAAATATACTGAATTACAGCAAAAACAATCAAAGACATAGATATAATAAAAATATGACATTTACATGTAGAGTCATAATACTAAACACTTCCCTAATCTTATAAATGCTAGCCAATACAATGCCCAATTCTTTCACAGCATTTTAATCATGGACTAAAATTTACAAACCCTTTGCATAATGAGCTGTTGTCTAAAAATGGTCAATATGAAAGTTAGCCATTAATATCTCCAAGAACAGAATTCTGGATATTGATTATGCATGCAATATAAAACTCTAATAAACATAAATTGATTTTTTTTTTTACAAAAAGTAGATGTGGATTGTTAAGACTTCAGCCTATTGTAGAGTAGGAGATATGGGTGGGATACTTATTTCAGCCTAAGTCAAAGATTGCCCACATACAAATAGAATTCAGATAAGCATAGACAGTGTTATAGGAATTTCTGGCATCATTCCAACCTAAGGATGTTCTTGTTGCTTTGTTTGGATCCTTTAAAATAAAAAAAAGATTGTGCCACTGAGCATTGTCATTTGAAATTCCGTTTTATAATCAAGGATTACCATATAGATCTGCCATTGGACCTGGGTAAACAAACCTACCTTTGGCAATTCATTTATGAACAATACATGTCTAGCAGCTTTTGACGATTTGTTCAAGGAAACAAATGGAAACATACAGTAGAATTAAACTTATCATACTTATTATTATCACACGTATTCACAGGTGGCAGAACATTGAGCTTGAAAGTTTTGTATACTGATCTGCCAAAGAAAATGTATTTAATACAACTCTGAACAGGGTTTTGTTGATTTTTCTTCTACGCCAGGTGCAGCACAGGAACTGATGGTTTTGTATAATTTTTCAGATCTCTGTGGGAGGTATTGGTTGCTTTCCTTTTTTCAATGGATCACACCACATTATGTTGGTTTTATTTTTACCCTGTCCAGTTTCAGCCTTTGAATAATACAGGTTTGTTCCTTTTGCTTTAGGACAGTAAGGCTAAAGGGAGCCCATCTAGGATCCTGAATAAAATAACGATGCTCCTTGGACTTCACTTTTTAGAATACACAGAATAAAGTAAGATGTTGACAATAGGCTCCCAAATACTAGCACAGGAATATGTGCTAGTGTTTGGGAGCACAACATACGCAATATGGTAAATACTTCACTTGGTGAACATCTTGAGTAAGAGTATGAAATGAGACCACTGGTTTCCTCTTGAATCTCCTAATGATAAAGCTGGCTGCAAAGTTTATTTACAGAAATTTTAAAATATCAATTATTTTTTTATTTATTACATTTAAAAATCAGATGAAGGTTGCAGAGAAAGAGAAGTTCCTTTTCCTATCTGAAAACTTCAGATATTCCTCAACTTAAAACATTTGTTTAGCAACTGTTAGAAATTACAACAGCACTGAAACAAGTGACTTATGATGGGTCCTTACACTTATGACCATCACAGCATCTTCATGGTCCTGTGATCAAAATTTGGGCACTTGGCAACCAATATGTATTTGTGACCATCTCAACATCCCAGGATCATGTTATCACCATTTGCAACCTTCCCAGCCAACTTTAGACACACAAAATCAACAGGAAAGCTAGATTTGCTTAAAACTGCATGATTCACTTAACAATTGCAGTGATTTGCTTAATAACTGTGGTAAAAAGGTTGTAAAATTAGACATGGTTCATTTAACAACTACCTTCCTTAGCAGTGGGAATTCTGGTCCCAGTTTGGATCTTTAGTAAAAGATTATCTGAATTCCAAAATCAGCAAGTCTGGCCATAGAGTTTATAATCCAAAAACTTATTACTGATATTACTATATTTTGGCTGCAGAATTCTGCACAACCATTTGGTGACCAAAAAAAAGGTACAGAAAGTTCCTACACCCATGCCATCCACTGGATTTGTACAACTTGGGCATGGCATTTCTATTTAGTGTTTTCTAGCATCAGCCAATTATTATTGTACTATATGAGGACATGCTTTCAGTGATGCCATTTAGATTATGTAAGTCCTTAGAGAGAAAGCGCAAATGGATGGATAATTTTCATATTGCATACTGTATAGGAAAAGAGAAAGTTCTGGAAAAACAGTATATCTCAGTCTTTCCCAACTTTAGTTCCTCCAAATTTGGAAGTAAAATTCCCAGAATATTCAGCCAAAATGGAATATTGGCTTTACTGGATATTTGAAGGGCATCAAGTTTGGGAAGGCTGACATATATTTATCTGAATTGTTTTGATCTAAAAGTAACTTTTCTTTCAATTCTATGTTTAAATGTTGTAGTCCCAATACAGCTGAAAAAGTCATAATTTGTCAGCCTTTCGAGGTAGGCCAAGTCAAGAAGTAGAGTTCCCAAGTTTTCTAATTTAGACTATAATAGCAAAAAAAAAATTGAAAGCCCAACAGTGTTTTCCCTTCCCTCCTTCTTAACCCCTAGTAAATTAGATGGAACACATCTGAGCTTCTTTCTTATGCTTTCTCTATTTCCTGTGCTCCACACATGCTTTTGTTTTCATAACTATTTCTGCATATTTGTTTCAAGATGATCTCAAAGTTTCTCCACATCACTTAGTTTCATTTAAATTGATGGATCAAGTGTAAGTGTGACTACAGTTGTATGTTACTACAAACAATTTCAACTAAAATACATCCCTGTGCAATTATGGGGAATCCCTCTTTGTTATACCTTTCATTTTGGGAGGACAGTTTTCATAAGATTAATGACAATTGGGAGGAGATATTTTTCACAAAAGTTAACAAAATTCTATCGAAATATTTAATGGGATGAACAGGGACAATCAGAGGTTGTAATTCATAGATATGCAAAGAGATTTCTTCAGATTCGTTTGGCTTGTAAAAAAAATCTTTACACGTTTATTTATTTTATTTTATTTGACTTGTATGGAAGATTCATTTATTCATTCATTCATTTGGTAAATAAATAAATGCATGACACTGGGCAGCTTACAAAATTAAAAAGGCAGAAATCATAACAAAAATTGCTGAAATCATAACAAGTCATTAAAATCATTATAAACAAACAAAATAAAATCTGCCTACTGGCACAGTCCTTTTGCAGACTCCACATTAGAGGTGACCAACCTTGACAACTTGAAGATTCATGGATTTCAACTCCCAGAATTCCACAACCAGCCATGCTGGGGAATTCTGGAAATTGAACTTCATAAGTTGTCAATTATTAAGGTAGGATACCCCTATTCTACATTATTACTGCATCCCCAAGTCAGATGGCAAAACCACCACATCTTCAGGCCCTTCCAGAAACCCCCAAGGTCAAGGCCAGTCTGACCTCAAAGGGGATAATGTTTCAGAGGACAGGTGTCAAAGCAGAGAAGGCTCTATCCCTGGGTCCCATCAGGTGACATTCCTTTGTGGAGACAGCCCTCAAACCAGGGGTGGGCTTCAAAAAAATTAGCGTGGGTTCTCTGCCCAGTTGTTGGGTGGGTGTGGCCATGGTGGATGTTGCCTAGTTGGCCTCCTGCACCATGTGAGAAGGGGCATTTTGCCCTCCCTGGACTCCAGAGGCTTTCCATGAGCCTTCGGGAAGACGAAAACAGCCTCCCCGGGCTCCGGAGGCTTTCTGGAAGCTGGAAACTGGCCCATTTCTGGCCTTCTCGAACTTCCGGGAGGCCTGTTTTTTGCCCTCCCTGAGTGTCTGTGCGTGCCCTGTACTTACCTGCATCCAAAACAGACCGCATGAGGACTCCTGGGAAGGGCAGGGTGGGTGGGGCGGGGCAATCCAGGAGTGGGATTTGGGAGTTCTCTGAACTGCACAGAATCTTAGCTAGGGGCTCTCCAGAACCCCTGCGAACCCCAGCAACCCACCCCTGCCTCAAACGCTCTGCTTGCTTGCTTGCTTGCTTGCTTGCTTGCTTGCTTGCTTGCTTGCTTCCCACATGATGGAACCACAGGCGAGGGGGGAGAGGGAAGGAGAAAAGAGAACAATGGTGGGCAGATATCATTAAGCTAATTTACTCACTTGTATCAGATGTGACACAATTTGATGAAATAATTATTTTTATGGTAAATGAACTGGACGCATGCCGTCATTTTGACATCATTGCAATTTATTGCTAGCGCCTTGAGGTCTGTGCAGGAAGTGCTGAATAATGAAACTGTTCAAGGTGCTTGCATGCAGATCAGGCCTCCTAAGATTAAACAATTCTAGAGCAGATCCTCCAGCAAACTTGCACATTGTTTTGAAACTCAATGGTAGACAACCCCCCTCCAGATTTCTTTTGTGAAAAGAGCAAATCTTAACCAACTGGCCTTGTGGCTTTTTTTTGTCCAACCATGAATTCTTTTCCCACAGAGATTTATCTGGCGAAAATCATTTCATATACTAGTTCTGAATAACTACAGCTGGATCCAAGCAAACATGTATTTCTTATGGAGAAAAGTAAAGGACGCAATAATGTTCCTAATATAAAACAAGGATATGAGTTTAAAAAAAATAGATTGAAGCCATTTCAAACAATTATTTTCTGTCCTACATACTGTACTGCAGGTATCTTAATCCTGTTTTCTTCATGTCATGCACTTCCTTCAACCAAGATTATGGGGCCTTTGAAATTCATATTTTAAAATAGCATGTAATGAACTCACAGGTAAGTCGGTTTTTATCAGATGGCAGAAAGTTTTATGTAATTGCCTTAAAGGCTATTAACTCTGTAGTTAGGTTATCTGAAGGAAAGCTACTGCATCTGCAGTGCATCAGGAGAAGACAAACATTCCCTTTTATCCTTCAGTTCTTCCCTTTTTATTCTGAGGTTTAAATAAAAATGTCAGAGTGACATTTTGCAGATTTCTTTATGGCTTGAATTAATTGGGAGGGAGACTGAGAGGGAGGAGATGTGGCAGATGTGGAAAAAAAAATCCTCCCTGACAACATGGTGGCCCTTCCAAAACTGGGGCATAGAGTGCATAAGTTTAGTGGTGGATACTTTAGAGCAGTGGTTCCCAAACTTTTTCAGTCCACCACCCCCTTGGTGCTATAAACTCATCCTCGGTGTCTCCCACCCAGGGATGGGATTCAAATTTCTGTGGGCGTGGCCTAATTTGAGGGTGTGGCTTGCTGGTCACGTGACTGGGTAGGTGTGACTTGCTGGTCACGTGACTGGCTGGGCATGGCTTGGATGGTCACATAATCGGGTAGGTGTGATTTGGTGACTGGCAAACCAAATACAAGTGGTCCTCACTTAATGGCCGGTTGTTTAGCAAGTGTTCTAATTTATGACTGGC
>BHFT01038977.1:0-23315 GCA_004320025.1 Laticauda laticaudata
ATGGAACATTTTTCTCGTCTGCTGTGTCCTTTTTACAAACATTTTGCATCCGTCGGCCAGTGTGACAGGGCCTTAAACCATAGTGAGAGTTGTGTCTGAACTGCAATATCTATAGTCTACAAAAATCTGAATGATCATTATATGGCAACAGAAAGAATCAGAAAATTCTAGTTCTTTTCTGCCATTTGACAATCATTTGAGTTTTTGCAGAAAAGATATGACATCTTTCATATGTATTATAATATATTGTCCCAGAATTTATAATCTTTCTAGCAATTATTCAGGCTTCTTCTGAACAACTTTTCTTGTTGGAAAGGTAAACTCAGTGAACCTCTAGATAATGGCTGGTAATACCAGAATTTTAACAAGCTATATTCTCTGCATTTTAAAAAAACCCAATAAAATTGGTGTCATAGCTACCATCTGTTAACACTGGTAAGCTAACCAATAAACTCTCCCTTTCCAGGGAGGAAAAAACATAGCTATGATGAAACAAATATTGCCCACTTGTTATATCAGGAAATGAAGTCCAAAGACTTCATTCGGTCTACCTCCACTGCTTGGTAAATGTTATAAAGTCAATAAAACGCCTAATCAAAGGCTGTTTGGTACAAATAAAATTTTACACTCTGTTTCAATGGGTTTAAGGCATCATGCTTCCCTGTTGAGGCTAAGAGCATTGGTACTTTACTGCTGTTTAATATAGTTTAGGTGACTCATGAGAACATCAAGTAGCTACAAAGGAGAATTTTGAACTCCCAAGCCCTGATATTCATCTTGCGGTTGAGAGAAAATGAGCAACCTTGAAAGACATGGGGAGTCATAAATCCAGAAATCTATGAGACATACTCCCTGCCCCAGTGAGGCTACAGGTGAAGGAAAATTTTGAAAAATTGAAATCTAGTCTAGAATTTTCTGATCTGCATAAATCAAATGAAAGAAAAGAAAAGCGGAGTGCCACAGTGGTTGATATAGCAGTGGCCACTATTTAAGAATTCTGAAGCTAATTTCAAGATAGCTATTAATTCTGCAATGGCAGCAGCAGTGGCAAACTGTGCTGTTTTTTATTTCCAGCTGCTCTCTGATACATTTGAAATCACACTTGAAACAATTTTGTTTCAGCAAAGCTCCCGAGGACTTGTATGTTGGATAATTTCCATTGTCAGGGACGACAACCCTTTCCAGAACTTCAATGGTTTTTGAAAAACACAACCTGAGGTAATAGTTTAAAATACAAAAGGATAAAGCTATTACTATCATACTGCATATTATGGGCTTCTCCAAAAGCATGGCTGGCCATTATTTTATTAATTTATGAGATGTTTTACCCCAACTTTATTACTTTATAAGTAATTGAAAGCAATGAACATACATAATATTCTTCCCTACTCTTATTTTTCCCATAATAACAACCCTGTGAGGTGAATTGAGTTGAGAGAGAGAAAGTGGCTAACTTAAAGTCCACCAGCCTGCTAGACTTCACAGTCTCCTGGTTTCTAAGCCAGCACTTTAATAGGTACATCAAACTGTCTCTCTACACCATCCCATTCAATATCTAACTGAGCATTCAAAACTCAACAAGAATGTTTTATTGTTATTAAGGCCGCAGCCCTTCTTGCCAGACAAGGAATAATGGGTGGAAACTGAACAAGGAGAGATTTAACCTGGATATAAGGAGAAACTTGCTGACAGTGAGAACAATCAACCAATGAAACAGCTTGCCCTCGGAAGTTGTGGGAGGACCATAACTTGAGACTTTCAAGAAGAGATTGGACTGCCATTTGTCAGAAATGATGTAGGGTCTCCCGCTTGGGCGGGAGGGGGTTGGACTAGATGACCTACAAGGTCCCTTCCAACTCTGATTATCTGTTTATCTGCTTCTGTCAATATGAGAAATGTTCCACACCATTGGTGTCTTAATTTGTACCAATAGGAAAACAATAATGTGGAAAATAAGGTTTTGATTACTTCTGCCCCTGCCAAAAGAAGAGCAAGATTATCTTTAGATCCCTCACTTCTCTTTAAGATACTTCTCAGTATATATCAAGATGCCTAGTTCACATATCTTCAATGGTAGCAATAGCATTTATTAGACTTATATGCTGCTCCATAGTGATTTATAGCACTGTCTGGGTGGTTTACAATGTCAGCATATTTCCCCCAACAATCTAGGTCCTCATTTTACCAACCTAGGAAGGATAGAAAGCTAAGCCAACCTTAAGCTGGTCAGGATTAAACTCCTGGCTATGGGCAGTTAGCCTGCAATATTGCATTTCTAACCACTGTACCACCACAGCTCTTGGTGATATCTGGTCATTGACTTTATTAAAACTTTGAGTCAAAGTCTTCCTTCCAGTGTGTCCATTACTCGAACATCCAGTCTAGAAAGAGACTTTTTGGAGCTATTCATCAATGGGGAAAAAAGAGCATAAATCGTGCTGACTTCCAGGACATGCCCAATATAGTTTTCTTGGCAATAATTTAGAAGTAGCTTGCTCTGTCTTTTTCTAGAATGTTTTTCATTCTTATCCAATCTAAACCTCAGTCCTATATTTTTCCACTGGTTTTGTACAAGGCTCCTGACTTGAGAAAGGTGTTGGGCTAGAAGACCTCTGAAGTCCCTTCCAGCTCTATGACTCTATAATGCCCAGGAGGCCTGAATGTTTTGCTCTGTATCCAAGTGATTGCCAGATCTGACACTAGCCATCTTTATGAGATTAGCCTATGATAGTTAGATGTTGCCACCGAGCTAGGCAACAAATAAAAGCAATGGTTAATAGATCCAGATTGATCACTCCAAACTTGGAGAATAAATGTTTTCACAATGAATATATTTTGATATATACAAGGATAAACTGTATATATAAATTGATAAAGCAGTGTGCAGCAGCTGCCAAAAAAGCCAACACAGCTCTAGGCTACATAAACAGAAGGATAGAATCAAGATCACCTGAAATGTTAATACCACTTTATAATGTCTTGGTAAGGCCACACTTGGAAAACTGCATACTGTTTGTTGTCACGATGTAAAAAAGATGTTGAGACTCTAAAAAGAGTGCAGAGAAGAGCAACAAAGATGATTAAGGGACTAGAAGCTAAAATGTATGAAGAACAGTTGCAGGAATTGGGTATGTCTTGTCTAGTAAAAAGAAGGAGTAGGGGAGACATGATAGCAGAGGGCTGCCACCAAGAGGGAGTCAAGCTATTCTCCAAAGCACCTGAGGGCAGGACAAGAAGCAATAGGTGGAAATTAATCAAGGAGAGAAGCAACTTAGAACTAAGGAGAAATTTCCTGTTAGAACAATTAACCAGTGGAACAACTTGCCTCAGAAGTTGTGGATGCCCTAACACTGGAAGTTTTTAAGAAGAGGTTGGATAACCATTTGTCTGAAGTGGTCTAGGCAGGTGGTTGGACTAGAAGACCTTCATGGTCCCTTTCAGCTCTGTTATTCTATTCTAAATTAAATCACACTGGTAAAAAACATAACTTTTTATATATACTGATGGGTCGTTGTCACTGGTGACTCACCTGGAAAAGAATTAAACATTATTATAGTGAATTGCTCAAAGGAAAGACTAGCCAAGGATACAGGAAAAAAAAAACCTCAGCATCTAGGGTAAAGTTCATTTAAAAATGGGACTATTAATTTAGATCTACAGTTTACTCACCCAAGGAAAATGGGTTTAGCTTTGCTTACTGCACTGTACGAAAGATATCATCAAAGTCTGAGGGAATGCATGACCAACTTAAGAGTGAGTATAGGATAAATAAGAAGTTGGACTTGGACCAGAAAGACCTGGCTTCAAGTCCCAACTCAAGCATGAAAAGGCTTGTGTGATCTGGAGAATAGGAAGAGAAAGGAGTGGTTAAAACCAGGGATCATGCAGGTCCCAAAAGTTCTTTTTCAAAAGGACCTTGTTTTTTCCTTTAAGACATTTCTCTTTTCATCCAAGACGATTCTTCAGCTCTGACCAAATGGTGGAGGATGGAAGGATTTCTTTTCCTTCATTTATATATTTATTTATACAAGTCTTCAAGGAAAAAAAACAAAGTCCAGCTGCCTTTTGAAAAAGTACAACCATGACCTGGATGACTGATAATCTCCATAGAATTCAGGGATCATACAATGGAACACAGGATGATTTCTTTAAATAAAAGCAAAATATCATTTCTGTCATTTGAGAAAGCCTAGAAATTTAAAAGCATTTTGTGCACAGTTGTCCTAAACATGAATAATCATATTCTTTCCCCTGTATACACCCTTGTTTATGTGGGTATGTGATTCACTACATAAACTATGCCTACATTTTCCCCACAACTTACCTTTTTGTTTATGTTTTTTTTAATAACTGATATTTTTTAGACCAGCTAGGAGGGAACAAATTTGGCTATTCTTAGAAAGTTCATCAGGGCTAGACCTGGTTAGCATTTGGATAAAAGATCACTAGGATATGCCATGACACTTGGAAGATTGGAAAATTGAAACTGGAAGAAAGTAGCAGCAAACCAATTATATACTGTTGTCAAGAAAATTATATAGATGTGTCTATCAGAAGAGCTTGAGACCCCTTATTTTTTAAATGAACCCTTTTAACTTACCCAGTTATATTCTCAAAAATATTCACTTAAAGTTGTTCCTATTGGCTAAAATCTGCTTGCTTTGCCCTGCAGTAATTTTAGTTCACATGAGATGGACTACATTGGCACCCAGATGTACTCATTTGAAATATATGCTTTGGGTTGATCTCATTCCAGTATCCTGACATAAAAATAAATGCTTTCAAAATGCAATGCTAAATAAAATTCTAATTTCAGATTTTTCAAAGAAAACTGATTGGCTATTTTAGAAGGATATATTATCTGTATATTCTTTTTAACATATTAAATGAATAAACTATAGCCTGATAAGGCAGAACTGGGGAACACTTACCTACACCATCCCTTTCTGCCCTTGTTTCTCACACAATTCTACCTGTAAAATAGGAGACAGGAATAAAATTGAGACATGGGAGCTCCTTGAGAAGACTTGCAAGTAAGAGACTATTGTAGATCTTGGTCTCTGTCAATGGTGAGAAAATAAAGGCAGAAACTTCTCTAGTAAAGAGGCTGACCAGTGAAACCTAATTCAACTCTAAATTTGGGTTGTTTAGGTACCAAACATTTATCCTCACTAATTCAGATCCCAATTGAATGGGTTATGATGTTTGCACACCATGTTAATTCTGCTCATGACTTAAATTTGGTGAAATTTACAACAGTTGGTCCCTTTTAATAATTTAAACCCTATCTTCTACGTTGCTTTTAATCATGTTGTTTAAAGTTTGGTACTGATGAGTCAATATGAAATGCTTGCATCTACTACTGTTCCTTTTTTAACTGTATTGGTTAAATTTGGTGAATGGGTCACAAATATGGTCAGAGCATGACTGTCTATTCTGATCTCTAAAATCTTACATGGAGAATATTCAAGCAGAAATGGAAAAACCTGTAGGTCAGTGATGACTAACCTTTTCATTGTCGCGTGCCCATAAGAGCAATAGCACTTAGACTTATATACCGCTTTATAGTGCTTTCCAGCCCTCTCAAAGCAGTTTACAGAGTCAGCCTATTGCCCCCAATAATCTGGGTCCTCATTTTACCCACTTCGGAATGATGGAAGGCTGAGTCAACCTTGAGCCTGGTGGGATTTGATCTGCCAAATTGCAATAGGAGTAGCTTGCAGTACTGCACTCTAACCACTGTGCCACCGAGGCTCCCTAATGCAATGCGCGCACAACCCCTGGAGTGTGCCCCACCCCCTGTGCATGCACATACATCTCCTGCACGTGAGTCTCTTACACACATGCACAGCAGATACTCAACAATCGGCTGGCTGGTGGGGGGCGCATGCACATGCATAGTGGATCAGTTCCTAGTGATGGCTCACATGCTAGCAGAAATGGCTCTGCGTGCCACTTCTGGCATGCGTACCATAGGTTCCCCATCATGGCTGTAGGTTATGGATGACCCAGTATCCCACTTACGCTTTTGAAGGATCCTGAAATCATATTGCTGAAAGTCCAGTTTGGGTCAAAAAAACACCAAAGTATAAGTGCAAATAGGTGTGTTAAGTCTCCAGAAAACTCCTCCTTTGTATCTTTGCTGTCTTTTCATTTCAAGGAAGAGAAGAGGTGTGGAATTATTTTGGGGGGAAAAGAATAGATGGAAACTTCATCCAAAGACAGGGATTGATGAGTTGGAAGCTGATCTCGACTTAGGTTAACAGCTTTTCAATCCTATTCTCACAGCCCTGTTTTTAAAGCTGACAAACTAAGTCCTCTACCCTCTCTTTACTCTTGATTATGTCCCTCCCAATAAAGAGGAAAAAAACTGTTTATATTTTAAGCAAAATGAGAAACTTACCCAAAATAGGTGTTATGGAAAATCTCCAGGTATCTGTTCATCTTAACGGTAAGTATTAGTTGCTCTGAACTGGCAAATCTAATTATGAAGGAAGTCTGTTTCCTGGACTAGGGAAAGGTGCAGAGATAAAAAGAATTGGATATTCCATTAATGAACAAGCCGTGGCCACATGTGCTGATTAATTATGACAGCAACGGAACCACCTTCTCCAATTACAAACAGCCCCAGACATCAAGGGGATAGCAAAGCTTTTAACTCTAATTTTGTAGCACAAACTAGTGTGGTAGAATAGTCCTGTTTGCCATCACCCAGATTCTGCCCTAGACAGGAATAATTTCCTTTTCAGAAAAACAAACAGGTTCTGGAAACAGCAGAATGACAGAAAGGAGAAAGAGAAGAGTTTTCAAAGGCATGTGAAGTAGACAATGATCTGTTCATGGTCTTTTCTCTGCACCTCTACTACTGTACCCTCATTATTTGCTTCAAGGTGTTGAAGATAAAATGGGCCAGTGGAAGTTAATTTCCCAGTCCTAGCAAGAAAAACTTCAGGGATAAGATGCTAAAATCATATAGGTGTAATAGCTAAAACTTATACTTCAGCCTGATATCCAGCTTCTCTTCATCCTCTTGCATTTATGGTCATAGCAAGTGATGATGAGAGTTGTACCCTAGAGCAGGGCTCTCCAACCTTGGCAACTTTAAGCCTGGTGGGCTGCTGGCTGGGGAATTTTGGGAGTTGAAGTCCACCAGACTTAAAACTGCCAAGGTTGGAGACCCCTGCTCTAGATATCTGCAGAGAGCTATATTAAGGAAGGGTAGTTTAGAGAACTGGGTATCTTCTCCCAATTTAGCTTAACCCATTGTAAGGATTAACTAAAAATAATTAGCTATTCTCTTTTAAATTCCTTGGAGGAAAGGCAGGATCTGGGTGCATTGCTACTTTAATCTTCTAGAATGTCTATGCCCAAGATTTTGACAGATTTGGAAGCTAGATTAGTCAGACCCTTATTTTTTACTTCATCTCTAAAAAATATAGGCTTGCTATTTTTTCTTCTCAGATATGAGAGGAAAAAATGAGGAAGTAATATAGTATCAGCCCCTGAAGGTTGTTCAGAATCTTTCAAGGATCTATGTATGGCTTGCAGAAAAATATCGGGAACATAGCACCTACAAATTTAATGGCATTCACCAAGACAAAACATATTCAATATTTTGTCCTAGAGTCTCAATAGGTTCATAAGAAATCCGACTGCCTCTATTAAACTGCAAGTCTTGAAACCTTAATTCAGATTGTAAAATAGTGCTTTGCCCCAGATTTCAACCTTTTGCTTGGGATGCCTATGAACAATTTAATAAGCTCCTATATAGGTTGGCCAGTTTTGTAGCCTGTGAATCTTATCAAATTGCTACCATTAATTTAAGAGTTCCATCATGACTAGCTGATATTAAAAAAGATATTTCTAGCACTGCTAGCATCTATCTATCTATCTATCTAACTATCTATCTATCTATCTATCATCTATCTATCTTTCATGTTTTTAGACTCTCAATCTTCTTCAAGACTCTTCTTCAAGACTTCAAGAGGGACTCTGGAGTATGCTGCAAAGGAAATAGGTTGCCTTGAAGAAGCTGTTAGTGGTTGGAACAATGTCCTCATAAAGTACTGCCCAGGCAATATTTATAGACATGACTTTTTTTTTAAAAGAAGGATACTTCATCTAAAGGCCCTGTCACACTGCCCAACAGATGCAAAACGTTAGTAAAAAGGACACAATGGTAATGAGACAAAATTGTTCCATCCATTGTTATCGCTCTCAAAAGCGGCAAAAATGTGCATAACCAGAGCGGATAACACAGAAAGAATTGACGCGGGGAGGACGCAGAGCGGATGGAAAGCGATGCAGAACAGAAGCCTAGCGGATGGAAGCAGATGGAGTGGATGGCAACATCCGCTAGGCTTCGCGGGGGCTGCAGCAAAGCGGACACGGAACGGATGAAGCGGATGCAGAGCGGACGGGAACGGATGAATCGAGATGCACACCGGAAGCCTAGCCGATGCCGAGCATTAATTGCGCATGCGGGGAAGATGCATTGCGTAAGCCCCGCCAGATTATAAAGGGAAGCAGCTCAGAAGAGCAGGTCACCATTCAGAGGAAAGACCTGCTGCTGGACGGATTGACTGCTTGCCTGCCCTGGCCTGCATGCCTGCCTGCAAGCCTTGCTGGCCAGCCTCCCTGCCCAGCCTTGCGTCTGCCTGCCTGCCGCCTTGCTGTCTGCCATGCCTGCCAGCCTTGCTGATCAGCCTGCCTTCCATCCTCCCTGCAACAGTCTGCCTGCCAGCCTTGGTGCCTGCCTTTGGTCCGGCTGCCATGCCAGCCAGCCTTGTTCCTGCTCCTGCCAGCCTTGGTGCCTGCCGTGCTGCTCAGCCTTGTTCATGCCTGCCTGCCAGCCTTGGTCGCCTGCCTGCCTGCCAGCCTTCCTGCCAGCCTTGCGTTCCTGCCTGCCTGCCAGCCTTGTTCATGCCTGCCTGCCAGCCTTTCCTGCCCTTGCATCTGCCTGCCTGCCAGCCCTTTGCTGCCAGCCTTGGCTGCCAGCCTTGCTGCCAGCCTGCCTGCAAGTCTTGCTGCCAGCCGGTCTGCCTGCCAGCCTTGCTGCCTTCCTTCCTGAAAGCCTTGGTTCATGTCTGCCTGCCAGCCTTGGTGCCTGCCTCCTGCCAGCCTTCTGCCAGCCTTGGTTCCTGCCTGCCTGCCAGCCTTGGTGCATACCTGCCTGCCAGCCCTTCCTGCCAGCCTTGCTGTCTGCCTGCCTGCCAGCCTTGGTGCATTACCTGCCTGCCAGCCTTCCTGCCAGCCTTGCTGTCAGCCTGCCTGCCAGCCTTGCTGCCAGCCTGCCTGCAGCCTTGCTGCCAGGCCTCCTGCCAGCCTTGGTTTCTTGCCTTCCTGCCAGCCTTTGGTTCTGCCTTCCTGCCAGCCTTGGTTCCTGCCTGCCTGGCAGCCTTGGTGCCAGCCTTCCTGCCAACCTTGGTTCCTGCCAGCCTCCTGCCAGCCAGCAAACCTCACAACCATGGGGAAGAACAGAAAGCCTCAGCCATCTGCTGCCAGCCCTGCAAGAGGGACAGGGCTACCATCCGCCCCCTGGCCCTCACTCTGCTTCTGCTGGGGCTTCTGTAGCACGGGCTCGCTCTTCTGGGGCTGGAGCTTCTGCTACTGTCTGCTTCTGGAGGAGCTGATGATGCTGCTTCTGGCGGTTGGTGCTTCTGGCTGGTGCTAACTCTGCTGATGCTGCACCCCAATGGCGGCTTCAGACAAGCAGTCCAGCACCAGCCACCTCCACAGCACCGGGACCCTTCACCCCTGAGACTGAGTGCGACCAAGAGGAGTGCCAGAGACTGGCTGGCCTGGCTACCTGTGGACTTATTTGGACACTTGACTTGGGTCATTTTTCTTTTATAGGCTTGTTGTTAATAAAGTCTAATCTTTGAATTCACACACTTGCCTCATTTTTTTTTTAATATAGTCTTGGTGGAAACTTTTAGAAATGGTTTAGAGCCTTTGCAATATTTGTGGGATGGGTAAGGATAGCAGTGGGATGGGCAGGGATACCTTTGAAATGGGTAATAGCCTGTGGGATAGATAAACCTCCAGTGCAAGCATAGTGGGACTGTATGGTCCACCCTCCCAGGTGCCCACCTATGGCCCTTTATTATCAATAACAATTTAATCATTGATCCACACATGTCAACATAAACACAACTCTTTATTAAATGCCCTGTTCATTGTAGGCCCACCCAATACATACATGGCCAATCTCATCCATGTGATTGAGACAGGCTGAAGGAAGCATCCATTAAACATCTATCATTCCTGTCTGCCACTCCACGCAGCTCCAGCTGGGGAGTTGCACCAGTGTCTCAGGAGGTTGCGCTGTTTCTTCCCATTCACTCGTGAAGCCTGCTGTTGGGCCTTGCACATCCTCAGTGTCTATCAGGTTTTGCCCTTGCCTCCCATTCCCAGGCTCCATGTCCCCATTGCCTTGTTGGAGGTCCACCGAGCCTGTTCTGCAAGACTGGGCTGAGCAGGTGCCGCCATGAGATTGTGGCAGGATGCAGCAGCTTCCACGATCCTCCTCACAGTCTCGCTCCGGGCGATGCTGCATGTGGTGGTGAGAAGTACCTGGAACCTGTTGGCCAGGATGCCAAAGGCGTTCTCCACACCCGCCTTGCCCTGGACAGCCTGTAGTTGAAGATCACTTTCTTCACGGGTGAGGTGCCTTGAAGTGTAGGGCTTCATGAGGTTTAGGTTCTGAGGGAGAAGCGTCATCCCCCATGATTGAAGTAGGGCACATCTTGCATGTCGTTGGCAGGGGTCTGGATCCTGGAAGCCCATGATGAGGTTGCGTTCCAGCCCCTCTTGGGTGACTGGCATTGTATACCTTGGGCATCTGAAGCTGACCCATGTGCCCTGAAGCATTGATGTACATGAAACTTGTAGTCAGCATCGACCATGGCAAAGAGGATGATGCTGAAGAGCCCTGTGTAGTTGTGATAAGTGGACCCTGACTTGGCTGGAGCTTTGCAGGCCACGTGCTTCCATCTATGGCTCCAACGGTGTGAGGGAAGTTCCACTCTGATACCACGGCTCTGCAACTTTCTTCCAGCCTTCTTCAGTGATGGGGCACTGTAGGAGCTCCTCCAGTATTCTTCGATGATGGCTTGCACCACTTCTCTGACAACATATGCTGATGGTGTTGTGTGGCAGCCCTCCAGCCGTACTGGCATGCTCCTGTAGGTGGTCCCTTGAGGCGCAGGTGGCGCAGAGTCAGTGCCATCTTGAGCCAGGGTCCAGGCTGGGCGGAGTTGGTGTTTGCCTTGGTCAACGCTGGGTTCAGCCGCTCCACAACTTGTCAAACATGGCTGGAGGCATCCCTCATGAAGTTCTGGAATGCGCACGAGGGTCCTTCTTCGCTCAGCCTCCACCATCAGCTTGTGTGTAACGAGTCCGTACTCTGCTCTTCCTCGCCGTCTCCATCTTTGGACCCAGACGCTTCTTGCCGCCTCCTTTTCTTCCCGTAGTAGAGTTTAGAGAGCCTGTAGATGGCTTCGCCACTGTTGCAAGAACGATGGTGGCTGGCCAAAGGACTTTGTTAGCGATCCATGGTGGACATGACTGGATGCTGTGGAAGAGGAAGAGTCAGATGAAGGCTGCAGAGGCTGCACAGCAGTTGGGCGCTGCTGGTCTGAAAGTGAGATCCAGGTGAGTTGCTCCCTTTTTATAGGCAGTATAGATTTTCCCCTATGTGTCCTTTTGCGATCCTCTAGGCATCCTCTGACATCCTTAATATCTGCGATAGGTCCCCTCTCGTGGACGTTTTTTTCCGTTTTAAAATGCTTTTTCTTTGCAAGCTGCATCCACTTTCATCCGTTCTGCATCCATTCTGCATCCGTGCTGCATCCGTCCGCGTCCGTTTCCGCTTCACTCCCTGTGTCCGATTTACCGCTGGGACGGATTGAGTTTGCGCGGATGCTAGCAGATGCCTAGCGGATATAGCGGATGTGTAACGGATGCAGAACGGATGCTAGCGGATGCCTAGCGGATGCCAGAATGGACGCATTGGATACATTTTCCGCGCAAAGTTTTGAGCAGCTCAAACCCTCTGAGCGGATGAAACGTCAATAGACGGATGCTGGACGGATAGAGAGGAAGCAAAAACGTATGCAGTGAGTACAAAATGGAAGCATCGCGTTAACCACAGATGGCAAGTGTTTTTCTCCGTTTTACATCCTCTTTCCATCCGTTGGTGCAGTGTGACAGGGGCTTAAGTGCAGAGGTGAGTAACAAGGGCCCCTTTATGATTTGTGGACTTCAACTCACAGAATTCCTGAGCCATCATGGGTCATAAAAGGGCCATCATTCCCCACCCCAATCTAGGAGGAAAACAACAGGTTACTCTTAGGATTGGCCACTGTCTATTCCCTTTCTACTTCTTTATTTTCTGGCCCAGTTTTAAGTGTTTTCTTTATACGATAAGAGTGGGAAAAATGGAATCTCCTGCTGGAGACATCTGTATAGTAGAGGAGCTACATGGCTTCCTCAATTCTTCTCTCCCAAATAATTGTAAGTGATATTAGGTCAGGATGTCAATAACATTACTGCAAAAATGAAAGGGGCAAGACATTTTGAGGGGAGAGGTAAAACGGAGTCCTTGCAAGGATTATTAGGTAAACTTTGACCTAAGTTTTCCTTTTGGAAAAAAAAAACAAACTCTCAACATGGGGAGCGGGGAGGAGGAAATTTTTGGCCCAGAGCTCTGGAAACTACAAAGGTTTGTTTAAAGGCTATATGTGGCTGTAGGCTACACTTTTTAAACTTCTGACCTGAAGAAATGAAAATAGAATTACTCTCTCTTGGGGCACTGTCTTCAGTTGCTGTTTGCCTTCTTTAACAGTTATAAAGCTTGCATGGGTTCTTGTAAACTGGGTGTGCCAATCTCTTGCTGTGAACTGACAGTCCAACCAAATAACAAAAACAAAATAAAGGCAGAAGGAGTAGCTTAGAGTTTCTGTTAGAGAAAGATTTTTCTTAGATGAGGCATCTTCTACTCTGCTTGATGTCTATGGAGATTCTCAGTCATCCAGGTCATGGTTGTTCCAAAGGTGCTTTTTCAGAAAGGAAATATATTTTCTTTGCTTTGTTTGAAGATGTTTCACTTCTCGTCCAAGACGCTTCTCCAGTTCTGACTGAATGATGGAGAATGGAAGGATGTATATTCCTTGCAGTCATCCAGTCATTAGCACTCTTTCTGAGAGTTGTTGAGGCCATATCAAGGTTTATCTGCACCCTCAGGGTCACCTGAATAGAGAAAATGAGTGTGGAACATTCTTGAAACTGCTGAAAGGACTGTGATATAAACAGGAGATAGGTGGTGTTGTATCCCTCCCCCTCTGTTGAGAAAGCTTTTCAGTCTTAATGTAGATGGCCTCTTTGAACCCTCTTTCAAACTTTTTGAGAGGTGGGTGGCTATATAAATTTGATTATATCATTATATAATTATAATTATATAATTTGATTATAGTATCATCTATGACCTGTGGAACAATAAATCTTACAGACTTCTTGCTTTGTTTTTCCTTGAAGATTTGTATTGTAATTATGTACTGTATTTATTTGATTTGTCAATCACTTACAAGATAATAGATATAAGTATAAACATGTTTCATTTCTCATCCAAGAAACTTCTTCAATTCAATTTAGTTCAGTTCATGGATTGAAGAAGCTTCTTGGATGAGAACCAAAATGTCTTCAGGGAAAAACAAAGAAAGTCCAACTGCCTCCAGAAAAAGCACCTTTTGAGACTTCTACTCTGCTCTTTCTACTTGGAGTAAAGATAAAGATTTCACCCTCCCAGTTATGTCCAATTCTAGGCAGCAAAATACCCAGTGTTGTCCAAAGACACTTCTGTGATCATATGGCTGGTGCAATTATATTCACTGACAGGCATGGAACACTGTTACCTTCCCATAGAAGTGGTACCTATTTGTCTACTTGCCATTGCATGCTTTCAAATGGCTAGGTTGGCAGCAGCTGGAGAGAGAACAGAACCTCCCCCTATCACACAGTACCTTGGGTCTCGAACTGCTGATCTTTTGGTTGACAGCCAAACATCTTAACCACAAGGCTAGGAAAGAGGAAATTTAAGCTATAAACACACTTTTAGTCCTTCGGTCTCTGTGTTTCAGAAATTGTCAGCAATGGCTTAAGGCCCGGTCCCTCTGCACTAACAGATGCAAAGAGGATGTTAATACACATTTAGAAAAAGCTTGCATCCACTGGAAGAACCCACTCATGCATCCATTTGTAGTACTCAGTTTGCATATGGCTGTCTTCATACGCTGCTATCCGTCGATACATCGCTGCACACGTGCGGATTCATGCCAACGCAACAAGTTTTGGAGCTACACACCAAAACTTTGTGAGGGCACTGATACTTTTCCACCGCGTACGCTGTACATCGGTGCAGTATACCGGCAACCAAACTTCTATGTCCGTTATCATCCATTAAACGTACCGCTGTAATCCTCTCTGCATCCTCTAGGCCATCCCTCAACTCACATATCTGCTGTAGCTTAAAATGGAAAGAGGGAGGAAACAAAAGGTACATGAGACATGCGACACAGCATTAATAGCACGGAATAGAAAAGGATGTATAGCATATGCATCTCGGATGATTAAAGTATAAAAACGGACAAAACGTTTGTATCTGGGATGTATCTCGTATATTTAGGATGTCTGCAGTATGTCTCAGAGTATGTAGACAGGACACCCTAAGCAGACAACCGATATTTTCCTATAAAAAAGGGGGGAAAATCATCTGGATGCACTGGGAATGGTGGACCATAACAGTCCCACTATGGTTGCACTGGAGGTTTTATCTATATCCACAAACTATCCTTATCTATTCCACAAGCCTGCAAAGGCTTAACCATTTAAGTTTTCACCAACACTTTTCATTAGGATAACAAAATGAACCAAGTAAACATAGTGTCTAAAGCAAGATAACCTTTATTAACTTTCTTAAGATAAACTTTATGACTTTATTAAAAAAGCAAAATGAATCAACGTAAGCCTTAAGCAAGATAAACTTAAACAGTAACAACTCAGTCCTCTGACACGTATTCTCAGTCTACTTTGAGTCATGTCCATTGGTCTCAGCTGTTAAGTCGGCAGCAACTGTGGAGGTGGCTGTGGCTTGAGTGCTCTGGTCTGAGGCACCAGTTGGTGCTTAGCTCCGAGGGTAACAGGTGGTGGTGTGTTCCAGGAAGCTATCCGAGAGCTGACTCAGTCCAGTGGGTTGAGAGGCCCTTCATCAAGGACTTGAGATGTCATGGCCCAATATGATGAGACAGATTGTCCATTGACGGGCTTGGTTGTGGGGTGAGGAGAGTTGGGAGGAGTGTGAGTTGGGACTAGTCTGGTCTGCAGCTGGGTGAGGAACTGGCGTCTGTGGTGGTCCGATTGACCTGGGCCCTGGACTGGAAGTTTCTGCTTCTGTGTGGGAATCCTGGTAGTCGTAGCCTTGGTAGGTGAGGGGCGCGTTGAAACGCCGATGAAGGCTCGTGACATCGCTGGGGTGGAGGAGCAGACCTGGACTGGGTAGGAGCAGCTTCGGCTGGGCCTGTGAGGGTTGTGCAGAAGTGCTGTGATCTTCTGCTTCATCACCTGGTACTGTGCTCAGGAAGGTCCCTGGAGGGTCTAGCTCACGTAGGTGATGAATTCGGTCCGAGGATGGTATGTTTCAGTGGAGAGCTGAGAGGGAAGTTCTGTGCTGTCTTCATTGTGTCCTGATCTCTCAACAGCACACATGTGGTTCTGGTTCCAGTCTGCCTCTCTCGCCTGCATCCTCTGGAGCTGGGTGGGGGGTGGGGTGGGTTGGCTCTGGGGGCTGCTTGCTTCTTCCTCCATTGTGAAGCAGGGCGTCAGCCTGGCCGCCATATGGGATCCTCTCAAAGTCCGCCGGCATGGGGGATTGCAGCTGTCAGGGGGGTCTCTGCCGTGGGGCCTCTGAAGAGGGACAGGCTGGACAGGCTCAGCTGGCTCCTGGCTGGAAGAGGACTGGCTGTCTGTGGGCTGTCTGAGGAGAGGGGTTCTCAGAGGGCTGCTCCTCGTGCAGATCTCACCCTCCAGGAAACTGCCACTGGCCAGCGAGTACATCCTTCCCAAGTCAATGAGCTTGACAGGGCCTTCAGGGGATTGGACGCAGCAGAGGCCTTCAGTAGCAGGGCTTGAAGGGCCTTGGGGCTTGGTCCACCACAGCAGCAGCAAGAGCAGCTTCAGAGTCAGTGCCAGGGGTGGGATGCTGGTTCTGGCCTTCTTAACCTTGCCAGGGCTTGAACAAGTAGATTACGGGCTTCCTCTTCTTGCCTGACTGATGAACAATGGTGTTCCTGTAGATGTATGTGGCAGCACGTCTTTCCCCTGTATGCTGACTGCGTGCTGCTGCATCCTTTTATATTCTACGGAGCTGACGCAATTCATACTCCCTGCATGTGCAGTGAATGCTTTTGTATACGATATATCATCTGCGTGGCATCCCCTTTGTGTTCCAATAGGCGTCTGTGAATGCATCCGCTTCAATGCGCTATGCATCTGCCCCTTCCGCTATGTATGTCACGTCGAAATTCCATCTCCAGACCCCTTAGGATGTTGTCATCCGCTGTTCAATCCGCTTTCCGATCCGCTAGGCTTCCCTCATGAACATCGTTCCGTTTAACATCCCCGCTACATACTACCCACGTCCGTTCTTTTCTGTTCTTTTCCATTCTGTTTATGCAAATTTTTGCCCCTTTTTGGAGCGATGACAGCCTCCAAACAGGTGATTCAGTATGTACAAGGGAAAATGAAACCACAGAAAAAGGAGTAGAAAGTCAGACCTCTGTACGTCAGACTCTAGGCTGTTGCCCATTGCTTCTTTGGGGGATTAAAAGGGGATTTAGATACTTGGATTTAAAAAAAATGTGTCATTTCTGACTAGCTTGAATGACTGAACTGACAGCCAGAATCAGATTTTATTTTGGAAAAGCCTTAAACTAGGGACCCTTGGTCTGGGTTTTTGAGGTAATCAAATAAATACAATTCCTAGTTTCTGTTTTGAATGTAATTATGGTTGAATTTCTCACTTCTTTGTATTTTGCAGTACAATTCATGGTTCAAAAAATCCGGTTAAAATGGATTAAGAGGGATACATTAGGACAGAGTGCATACAAAATGCCATGTCCCAGGGTCAAATACAATAAGTTTAAAATGTATGCTAATGGAAAATATGTTAAAAGTAACACAAATGTGTGCATGGAAATTTAAATTGTAGATTGACAACAGTTCATTTAGTGACCATTTAAAATTATAATGGCATGGAAAAAAGTGACATGACCGTTTTTCAGTTACAACCTTTGCAGCATTCCCATGACCATGTGATCAGAATGCAGGTGCTTGGCAACAGGTTCATACTTATGACCATTGTAGTATCCCANCAAGCAAAGTCAATGGGGAAGCCAGATTTCATTTAACAACCAGATTGTTCACTTATCAATTGCACTGATTCATTTAACAACTGTGAAAGAAATGTCATAACATGAGGCAAAACTCATTTAACACTGTCTCGCTTAACAACATAAATTTTGGGCTCAATTGTGGTCGTAGGTCGTAAGGACTTACCTGTATAAGGGCATGATTACATATTCACAAAATCAAGCCAAGTTTCTCCCTTTGACTGAACTCTGGGATGACATTATCAAAACAGGATTAAAATGTTGAAGAATAAATATTCAGAAGAGGGTTGTGGGTTTTTTTGCTAATTCTGAAAAATATAAAGCATTTTTAAAGACTGTTGTGAATAAAATAAAAAACCTTGTGAAATTTTTCTCTGTTGATTCTATCTCAGCTCTCTCTGTTCATGATTATTGCCAAGTCTAGGATGCTGGCTTAGATCAAAGATCTCATCACTCAGTTTCCAAGATCTTAGAGTCTTTGTTGCATAGCATAGTAAAGCAGTGTAAAGTAAGAGAGGAATCCTGCGGATGTATAACAAAGCAATCCAAAACTAGACTTAGCAGCAGATTGAAGGGGAAGGAGAAAAAGACAGACATCTTTCTTTCTTTCTTTCTTTCTTTCTTTCTTTCTTTTCTTTTTTTATCCTTTTTAAAAATATTATTTTGACAATCTCTTTCCCAGTACCATCAATGAGAAAAAAAATTATGTGCAGCATTTCCAGCTCTGGCATATAACACCCGGTGCCAAGTATATGATTGGAGACTTGGACCAGAGGTGATATTCAGCAGGTTCTGACCAATTCTGGAGAACCGGTAGCGGAAATTTTGAGTGGTTCAGAGAACCGGCAAATACCACCTCTGACTGGCCCCACCCCCATGTATTCTCTGCCTCCCGAGTCCCAGCTGATTGGCTGGATCTTCTTTTGTTGCCCTGCATAGGAGAACAGAGCTGGAAAGCAGGTTAGTGGGGTGGGGAGGGAATTGGATTTTGCAGTAACCTGTTCTGACTCAGGCTTTGTCAAACTTAATAAAACACAAACTGAATTTAAAAGTAAATCCGACGCTGGGCATTTCTTGCATTCCCAGCCAAAACTCATTATACACAGTTCCTCCAGATAAGAGCATGCTTTTCAGTGCTGTTCAATGCTGCCAAGAAACAGAAGTCCAATTAAGGCTAACATAAACCAACCCAAAACCCTAGAAAAAACTGACCAGATACAGAACTTCACGAAGGACTCGGAGATTACTGAACAGCTTTGCTTCCTGCAAAGCTCTTTGTCATTGAGGACCGACTTTTATCCCTTATGGGAGGGGAAATCACCTCCCAGCCTTACTCTTCTTCCTTACCCCTTCTGCTTCAGCTGCTTTTGCCTTCTAGCAGCTCTGTGCACACACGCACTGGGAACAGGCTCCCCAGGGTCCTCTTCTTCGCTGCTGCCAGACTCTGAAAGCTCCAAAGGAAGCACCCCACTCTCAGATGGTCCTGACTCCATCCCTGCATCAGATGCAGGACCCTCATCCAAGTCCTCTCCAGACTCCCTGACTGGTTCTCTTTCGTCCTCACTGTCCAATACCTCTGCCATCCGCACCGGCTGCCAGCGAACCATAACATAACCTTCCCCCAGGAGTGGGGAGGGAATGAAGATTTTACAGTATCCTTCCCCTGTCATGCCCACCAAGCCAGCCCATCAAGCCATGCCCACAGAACCAGTAGTAAAAAAATTTGAATCTCACCACTGACTTGGACATATTTCTGCCCTGAAAACTTGCCTGGTTTCAGAGGGCAACGTTGGAAAGGAAAAGGTTTTTGAAGTTTTCATAGATCAAAGCAAGGGAGTTGAGACTGTCTCTCTTCAACTCAGGTGAGGCATCTCTCCATCCCTGGAGGGTGAAATGTGTGGTTTTCAGAATACCCACCCATGAATTACAAGATTGCAGCCTTAACAGAGTTGCTTTGTTATTCAAATTTTATAGTATGGCTGGGTTCCATCGACTAATACTTTTTCTGATTGTTTTTTGTTTTTTAGTTTAGTTTAGATGCCAACACAGCCAAAATTACTGACTACTTGTGATTGGTAGAAAATTTTCATGAAAGGGAAGACTAGCAATGATTTTCCAGTCATATTAAATCCAAAATATATCCCACAATCCAAATAGAGAGACTTTCTATCTAAAATCAAGAAATAAAAAAAAAGAGATGGGTCAAAAATAATGGGTGGGTTCATCCCACATACTTTAAAATACAACATCTAGTTTTGCCAGATCCTGAGTAGTGGTGTCATACTGTACTTTTCACACAAGGCTGACACTGACAATTAATTCTACAAGCTGTACACTCAATTCATTCCTTGATCACATGATAGACTACTGCCACCTGCCTTTTGTGGGGCTGCTTTTGAAGACAACTCAGCAGCCGCAACTGGTTCATAATGCAGTAGCAAGATTATTGGCAAGATAATTCTGCCAATATAGTATTATAACCTATATCAAAATGGATGCAGTGGTAGCCAGTAGACTTCCAGATCCAACTGAAAATGCTAGCCATTACCTTTAAAGACCTAAATAGACCAGCCCCAAAGCACATCAAGCACAATGTGCCTTTACAAAATGGAAACTGCATGCCTCGTCCAGACACTGAGAGAGCTTTAGAAAGGTCCCTGTCTTCACCATGTCCTGGGTGGTATGAGTGGGATGGCAGGCCTTCTTTGCAACAGGCCTCACCTGATGGAATACTCTCTTCCCAGAAGCCCATGAAGCCACATCTTGCTACAAAGGTAAACGCTGTTCTATTTCAACACAAATTTTTTGGGGTTCCACCTGTCTAATTTCTTAGGTTTATTGGGACTTTTATCATTGTTTTGCCCTTGATATTTTCATGATTTGACTGTTTCTAATGTGGGGGGAGCAGTTCTTCTTTGTACACTGAGCCTGGATGGCACAGTGGTTAGAGTACAGTACTGCAGGCTATTTCTGCTGCCTGCTGGCTGCCTGCAATTTGGCAGTCCGAATCTCACCAGGCTCAGGATTGACTTAGCCTTCCATCCTTCTGAGGTTAGTAAAATAGGGACCTAAATTGTTGGAGGCAATAGGCTGACTCTGTAAACCTCTTAGAGAGGGTTGGAAAGCATTGTGAAGCAGTATATAAGTCTAAGTGCTATTGCTATTGCTATCTGATGGTGCATATTATCCAGAGTCCTTGGGTTTAGGATAAATTATAAGTACTGTAAATTCATATATAGAGACTTAGATACTTAGATACTTCTGCCACCAGGTAGGTAAGGATGGACTATGTCTACACTTGCTTTCTATCTATTTAAGTTACATATCTGTATCTAAATAATTTTTATGTCAGGATGATAAGGCAAATGCCTAAATCACCAGAGGGAAATAAATCTGATTCCTGAAGGTTATCCAGCCTACCCAGAGAGCTTTAATAGATAGACCTGATCATTGCAATGTGTTTTTATAGATCATGTCTTCAATACACAAAAGATGAGTTTCCTTTTTTTTCCCTGCAGCTACGTCTTCTGGCTTGAATCAGTTGTTTGCAATATGATCAGTCCCAAGAGTGCAGCTCTTGAAAGTATTAGAAAAGAACAATTTCTTTATTCCTAATAGTCTGAAGCTGTGGGCGTCTTTTTTTTTAACCAGCTACGGTCAAACTAACTTTCTTTTTATTATTCCTTCTAATGTTTCCTGTGTAAGGAGTTTTGCAAAGTTACATGTAAACCTATATATAACGTACAATCTGCAAATTCATCCCGTGTTTCCTTCATTTTCTTATTTTTCCTGCATGGATGGATGGAAGTACAATTCTCTCTCTCTCTCTCTCTCTCTCTCTCTCTCTCTCTCTCTCTCTCTCTCTCTCTCTCTCTCTTCCTCTCTCTCTCTTAATGCCCCCTCCCTCCCCAATGTATTTTGCTGGCTTGACCTGGAGCTGATCTTATCATCTTGTTATTTTCCACTAGTTATAAATCTCTGCTCTGCATATGTTTGTCGTTGCATCTCGGATGAGGGATTATGAAAAATGAACACATAGTGTATGTCACCAAAGAAGGAGAAAGTGATAAAGCCTCAAGGTTCCCAGCAGCATGAGAAGCCAAAAGGATGACAGGGGCACTCTATGGATTTGGGACTGGTCCAGTTCTAATTCCCTCAATTATACCAATTTATTATAGAAACACCAAACAACAGACGAGAGAGGCCTATTATGGGGGGCATTTGAATGCCACATCCTTCTAGCTGTTTGGAATCCTGTTAACACCTGTAGGACCCAGCAGTGAAGTTTAGTACAAGTTATAGATTGCTCCTATTTTAAATACCAGGATTCTATACCAGGTGAAGCCATTATAACGCAAATAGTTCTGCTAGCTATGATCCCCTTCTTCTCCCCCTTTTCATGTCTTTTCTCTTTTGCACTCCTGTTCAACTAAATCTAATTCCTTTCACTTGGCTTCAGGGACGCTATTAAAGTAGATGTCTTCCTGTCAATCATATAAAACTATTATCTTTGTTTAGAAATGGAAGATAAATAATTTTGCTTAATAAACAATATCTTGTAAATTGATATACGATACACTGAGAATAAAACTCCTGAGGGGCAAGTACATCCCTTCTAATTGTTTTGATCTGGTGAAATCTGTTGTATATGTTTTAGTCTTGGAGAATAAAAGGATCTGCTGGAATTTTCAGACATGGGAAAAGGTTTCCAAGACGGAAGAAGTCTTTTAGGTAGGTGTGACGTTCTAATCTCTCTCTGCATGCTGGATTTTGAGCCTAGTTGTAGTACTGTAGAAAAAAGACAGATTTATCATATCCAAAGGACAGTATCCACTTTTTAGTGTCATACAGGACTCTTTATTAACTGATGACAGTGTAGGCAGTGGCATTGCCAAGACTGAAGAGGCTTGGGATAGATGTCTTTTGGCCACAGCTACTCTCCATTTGTAGACTGCAGGTGCTTCACTGCTAAATATAAAAAGAAAAGGAATATCCTTATTTTCTTCCCATGCATGTTACAGCATTTCTGTAAAGAAACTTATTTTTTAAACAAATCATCCCCCTTAAATGATAAAATGTAGTAGCAATCACAATAGATGCCACAACACCTTCCCTTCTAACTCCAGCCCCACAGGCACTGAAAATGACAGCCACAGTAGCCTGGAATTTTATTACATCGCAAAGCATCTGTTCACCAAGAAAAAAAAACTTGGGGGAGAGAAGAAGAGTGCTTGAGCTGTAAAAGGTCTGGAGCTATGCCCATTAAATTTTATTTTAAAGTGGCACGAGAGCTTTAGCTGGATGAAAGAGCCAACACAACTCAAACACCGCAACTAGAACATGGAGATTGTCATTACAGAACTAAGAGCTATTCAGTGAAAGTCAAGAGACAGAGAGGCTAAATTGTTAGAGTTCATTAAGCCAAGATTAGGAAAGGGTGATCCAGCAAACTTTTAAAGGCCTCTTAGTTGCCCTTTTATGACCCCAAAAGCCCTCATAAACTCAATTTTCAATTATTTAGGGGCAAAAAAAATGGTAGTTTGATGTAGATCATAAAATTGACAAAATACTATTTTAAAAATACCCCCAAAACAAAGAAAACAAGAACTTCCAGCCCTACCCATGTATGTAATTGCCATTAGATATGGTGAGGACATTGTTCTGTTCGGAAATAAGGTGCGCAAGACTGGGTTCTAACAAACAGCTCTTTATTCAAATAGCAAAGTAACTGGTAACAGAACATTGGCTCAAGCCGCGGCAGCCCTTCTTATAGCGGCTTGCTCGCGGCTTGTGGCCAGTGACAGTTGTTTGAGTGCTCATGCTGTTTGGTGGGCCAATCAGAATGGCTCTTAAGTAACCAATCCGAGAACG
>BHFT01038978.1:0-24818 GCA_004320025.1 Laticauda laticaudata
AATATTTTTAAGTCTTTCTGCCAATTATTGAAGCAAGATTTTATAGTCTGAATTTAACAGGGAAATAGGTGTAGAGTTCTTAATTTGTTGTGGGTCAGCATCCTCCTTTGGGCAAGTGTAATATATGCCTTTGACCACGATTTGGGTATCCTGTTCTTTGACATAGCATCATTCATAACTTCTAGCAATGGAAGATCAATGATTCTTGTAGTGTCTTATACAATTCCGCTGGAAGTCCATCTGGACCTGGTGCCTTTCCATTGTTTTGTTTCTTAAGTACTTCGGTTAACTCATCATCGTTTTGTTAATTTCTAACATTATTTCAGCTCTTTAGGTATCTGGGTAGATTAGCATTCTGCAGTATTGTTTAACTCTTTCATCGTCTATATTCTCTTGTTCATACAGTTTCCCATAGAAGTCTCATATAATTTTTTTATTCTCTTTACTTCTATAACAAGCTTGGAACTGATCATCGATTAATTGCAATATTTTTCTTGATTCTCTTTCCTTTCTCAATTTATATGCTAACCATCTACCTGGTTTATTTGCGTCTTCGAAATAGTTCTGCTTTGCACCTTTGATTTTCTGTGCTAATTCTTCTTTTTCTATTAATCCCATTTTATGTTTAATTGTATCCATTTTTAACTTAATGTCCTTTTCTTTTGGCAATTTCTGTAACTCTTTTTCAAGTCTTTTATACTCATCCTCTAATGTCTTAGAGGTTTGTCTTTTCAAAATATTTCTTTCCTTGTATAGTCTATTATCAAGCCTCTAGCATAAGCCTTCATTGTATCCTAATAAATTCTGCATTGATGTTCTTATTTTTAATTTTCTTTTGAAGAAAAAAGCCAATTCTTTTTCCATTTTCTGTATAAAGTCTTTTTTTTTTAATATAGTATTATTTAAAGTCCATCTGGATCTTCTTCTTTGTCCTTTCCATTTAATTGTCATTGGATATGGTCTGCCAAGTACTTGTTTCTATGTCAGTTTCTTGTAAGATTAGCAATTAATTCTGTTGACATCCATATCATGTCTATTCTAGACCATGATGAGTGTCTGTTTGAATAAAAAGTGTATTGTTTGGTCTTAGTGTTTCTTTCTCTCCATGCATCTTTTAAATTTATTTCATCTATCATTTTAAAAAAGGATTTAGGGAGAGTCTTTCTACTTTGCTTTGTTGTTTTTTTAGTTGTATAGTCCAATTTATTATCTACTATTCCATTAAAATCTCCCATCATACAAATGTCCAGTTCAATTATTTTTGTATATAATTTTCTATAAATTCTTCTTGATTATCATTTGGAGCATAGATTGCTATCAGGAATGTTTTCATATTATTGTCCATTATTTCCACCATTAAGAGTCTTCCATCATCTGTATAATTCAATTTCGCTGGGATAATATCTTTAATTATAGGACAATTCCTTTTTTCTTGCATTGTGTCAAAGCCGTAAATATTTTCTCTGGCTTTGGCTGTATCAATATTTGTTCATGTTGCTTTATAATGTGTACTTCTTGTAGACAGATTATATCAAATTTTAATTTCTCTAATTTATGGAAAATTTTCCTTCTTTTAACAGCTGAGTTAAGTCCATTTATATTAATTGTAATCAGTTTTTTCTCTTTATGGTTATACTTTATAAATCTTGGTTCTCGTTGTTCTCTGACAGTCCTCTTGGAATTCGATTGGTGACATTTCTTTTTCCATCTCCTCCTCTTTCCCTCCAAAGTATTCTGTATAAAAAATTCTGCTTTTTCAATTGAATCAATTCTGTGTCTTTATTCTTGCCATGTAAACATTAAGCCTTCTGGTATCAGCCATCTATAATTCATCTCTTTTTTTAGTAGTATTTTAGTTAAGAATCGATACTCTCTTCTCATCTCTTTCACTTTCTAGTTACTTGTTTCAGGACTACAATCTCCTTATCTTTGTATTTCAATGTTTTTTCTCTTGTCACCTGTAGTATTTGCGTTTTAATAGCTTCTTTGTGAATCTAATGTGTACTTCTCTTGGCAAACTGTTTCATTGCATATCTTGTGAAAACTCGAAAAACCTCATCTATTCCATCCATCATCTTCTCTTTGGTTATTTCAATGCCACAGCCAAAATTTCTATCATTATCTCTGCAAGTTTTGTCCCTTTTCTTCATGTTTTGAATCTAAGATAAAATTTGGATCTGTCAATCTCCCATCTCAGCATCCCAGTCTTATCTTGTTCAACCACAGTTAATCTGTCATCCATCTCTCCAATCTTCTTATCTCTTTGTTTATCTTCTTCAATTTTTGTTATCTCTCATCATACTTCATCATCATTTGTTGAATTTCTCCACTTTTCCATCAGTTTTTCCTGTTCTTTGTTCAATGTTCTCTGTCCTATTTTCAATATTCTCTGTTCTTGTTTGTATGTTTTGAATTCCTTGCATAATCATGTGTAGGGTCACCTTTTCCTGTTCTTTTTCCTATTGTAACATCGTCTGTTTTAATGTTGTCCTCCAGATGGTGAAAAGGAAGATGTAGGGATTGAAGAACCAGCCGCCGTTAGTTTACTACTCATTTCAACAAAAAATTTTAAGGTTGTAAACAATTCAAAATCTTCAGGTTCTTCTAGACTTAATCCACTCGTGTAGTAAGCAATTGTAATTCCAAGTAAGAAATAGCGAAGAAAAAAGGAAAAGAAAATAAAAGAAAATTTCTTCAGGTTCTTGTATACCCTAATCCATAGATTGATTAAATGGCAAGAAAAACCCAAAAGAAAAAATAAGGCCAAAAAAGGAAAAGGAAAAGTTATCAAATATAAAGAATGAAAAAAAATAAAAATCTTCAGGTTCTTCAACACCTTAATTCAATTAAGAAGTCTCAGCAGTACAAAAAAATATAAGAAGGAAATAAAAGGATGAGCGAGGAAAAAAAAAGCTACTTCCTTGAAAAAAAAAAGAGAAAATAATACCAAATAGCAATTAGAAAAAACAGGTAGAAGAGAAAGGATTTCCTTTTAAAAAAAAAATGAAAATAATTAAAAAAATAGACTTAAAAAATGAAGGCAAAAGTAAATTCCAAAAGGCCAGAATCCCAAAGTATCTACCAAAAATAAGTAGCTAGCAGGAGGGAGGGAGTAGAAAATAGCCCAACGTAAGTAAAAGGTAAAAGAAGGAGAAAGAACACACTGCACCAATATAATATCAAGGCTTTTTGTTAAAATCCAAACATTTTATAACTCTCTTCTCTAGGTTCTTGTAATCTTCTTTCTGTAAATTCCAAACTTTCTTTCAACACCAGACTCCAGCTACTGATAGAAACTCAGAAGAACACCTGTAGTAACACTCTCCCATGCTCTTCCCTCTATCTTATCAAACAGGCTCAAAGTCCTTGAAAAGAAGCCTCAGTTCTTCTCAGCTTTGTCTGGTCTTAGAAAGTAAAAGAAAAAAAAATGTTTCCAAGCCTCTGGATGGCAATGTTACAGATTTCCTTCACTTTCACTTTCCCCCTCCTTTCCAAAACCAAAAAAAGTATTTTAATTTAGTAATTAATCAATTAATTAATTAATTAATTAAAAAAACTTAGGGAAAAGACTAAAAAGGAATCTCCTAAAATATTAAAAAGCAAGAAGAGAAAAATAAAAAGAGAAAAAATAGAATAAAAAACCCCAGTCCAGTTTCAAAGGAAAGAAGCATAAACAATGCAGCAGTAAAAAAAACACCCTAATTTTGACTTCGTGTTTAAAATCATCGCTTAACCACTTCTGTCTTCAATTTTACAAATTCTTTCTTTTTCTTAGGGTGTTCTTCTAATCATAAAGTAAAAAAAAAAAAAAACTCTCACCAAACTGACACACTTTCTCTTTCTGTTCCCTCCATTTCGGAGCTGTCCCAGCTTCAGCAGCTTTGATGGCTGCCTCTATGCCGCTGGCAAAAAGAGCGGTGTCCCTGGGATTGACAGGATGTACTCTTTACTTTCACCGTCTCTTTGGGACAGTTTAGATCCAGGAGGACCGTCCAGCAACAAAGATATTGGCAGTGATCTTGGATCTTTCAAGATCTCACATAGTGCTGCCGCGACATCAGCCCCACCCTTCCCTATTTGTCACTTTGAGGTACAAGATAGTAAAATAGCTCTTCTCAAGAACCAAAAATACGCTATTATTTTTGTTACCTATTCACCAAAGCAAAATACAGGTCTCATGGCATAAACCCAGTGGGTATCTACAGTGAAAGACTGAGAAGGTAGATGGTGTATGACTGGTTAACCCAACATGCTACTCCTAATCCACATCTAAACAAATCATATGATCAAATCATATGAACCTCTCCTATGCTTTTAGTAATTCCTTGCCTTTAACCACATCAGCTATGGGAAAGAAACAGCTTCATCACTGGATTTTTTTCTATGCAAACATGATAAAAGTTTATGCCAAAGAAAATAGGCATTTCCAAGAATGTATAATGTCTTAAGAGTGGAATTGACCTTATGGCTGCTTTTTTAAGTTGCGGAAAGTCACTTTGTGAACAGAGAGGTAGAGAAGGGGAAGACCCTTCAGCCTCAGGTTTCATCAAATGAGGAGTGAGTTTCCTGAAACTAATTTTTCCTATATCTATTTTCTTCCAGTTTGAGCAAATGCGTCGCTCAGTCAGCCTTACCAGCAACTTTGCAAAGTCTGTGGTAAACCTTGCTGATGTGGTAAGTGTGGAATACATTGAAGTTTTCTCCAAAAATTACATGCAAAAATAAGTTGAGAATGAAAGAAGGGAAAATCTAACCCTATGCAAAGGATTCCATGGTTTAAAGGAAAATTATACCGTCAGGTATAAACAAGTGACTCAGTACATTGAGTTCTAGATCAGTCTCACATATATGTAGTTTTAAATCCTAGCATCTCATTTTCACAACACTCTGCAGCTAAATTCATAAGCACACATAAACATTGCCTTTCAAGTATCCACAAGAAAATTTAGACAATATTTCCTTCAGATGTTTTCATATTCAGTACATGCCAACATACACTTGTGAAACGTGGAACTGTACAATCAGAGTGATTAAACAGTTAAATATTTTTCAATAACACTGTTTGAGAAAAATCATCCCTGTCTCATATTGTGATCATATTTCTAATGAAGAGATACTACAAAGATTAGATTTAGAACTTCTATTGAGAACTGTGAATGAAGGTTGAATGCAGCTTGAATGTTGGCAATGTTTTATGCATATGCTTAAAGACTAGCATCCCAAAATTGCACTATGTTGGATACCTCCTGGAGGAGAGTGAAAACAAGGTTGGTCTCAAAGAAGATCTTAAGACTGTTAATGTCCCTAGGGATGATGCCAAAGATGCTGCGAATGATTGAAAACTACTTGCTGCCCAATGTATTTTGATGATTTGCATCATGATGATGATGATGATGATGATGATGACAACATGCCAAAGGACAACTATTTTAATTCTCATAATTAGCTTAAGAAATGCAAATTTAATTGGTCAAACATATTGAGCAAAGTTTTTTACTTATCTTTATATTCTACACTTACTCATCTTTTTTTTAAATCAGTAAACAGTTTAAAGAACGAAGTACAGACTAGGAGAGATAAAATATGTATTAAATGAGCAAGGGTAGGTAAACAAATTACTAATAGTAAGATATAAATAACTAAAGGTAATCTAAATTGCCTTGGAGACTACAGTTCTTCCGTAAAATATTAATTACTTATGAAATTACAAAATGTACCAGCTTTTAAAGGAAAAAATAAGAATAAACTAATAAAAATAGTATAGCATAAATCAGTAATTAAAATTATAAGATATAATAGATTGAAATTAATTTCCCAAATATAGACTCTCTCCATATAACCCCCCCACATTGTATTGCTTTTTGTTTGAAAAGATTTTTGATTCCTTGTATGAAAGAATGGTTAGACAAATTGTAAGAGTATGCTTTGATGTCTAGAACAGATTTATATTTATTTAAAATACTTTTATTAAATTTTATTTCTTAAATTTAAATATTCAGATTTAATTTTAAACAGTGTTATTCAAGATTTTTTTCTTTCTCTGTTTCCAATGAGAAACATGTAATTTCCTTGTAATAACTAACATATACAAAACTAATTCAGTATCCTTTGAAGGATTGTATGTATTGGTAAAATTTAGTACAAATGTCTCAAATTGTAGCTAGTAATTCAACTTTTATAATTTATTTAATTTTAATGGGAATTATTTCCCCAAAATGCTGAGTTATCAGTATTTCTGTCAAATATGAAACAATAGTTCAACCTCATTTTATTTTCAACATTTTAGTAAACAAGAGAGAAATAATATGTCAATAATAAAACAACAGTTATAATATTATAATATTCCACTAAAATAGAAATGAAAATAAATTGTGGGAAGGAAATAAACTGCTTTAGTTATCATTTAACTTCAAGGGTATATTTAGAAAATTACAGCTGCTTTGGAAAATGGAAAGGATAGCAATAGCATTTAGACTTATATACTGCTTCACAGTGCTTTTTACAGCCCTCTCTGAGTGGTTTACAGAGTCAGCATATTGCTTCCAACAATCTGGGTCCTCATTTTACCCACTTCAGAAGAATGGAAGGCTGAGTCAACCTTGAGACTGGTGGGATTTGAACTTCCATACTGCAGGCAACCAGCAGGTAGCAGAAGTAGCCTGTAGTACTGCATTCTAACCACTGCACCACTAGGATATCACATGAATGGAAGGGGGAAAGTAACCACCTAAAGAAAATCTATGTTTGGTCACAGATTTTTAAGGAGCAGTTGAACACTCGAATCGTATTGGTTGCCATGGAAACATGGGCATCGGGGGATAAGATCCAGACGGATGAAGATTCCCTAGAGACACTGAGAGAATTTATGAAGTATCGCCAAGAGTCTCTTCCTGAACACAGTGATGCTGCCCATCTCTTCTCGTGAGTTTTAAATGGGAATGTGATCACTTTTATGCTACACAGATGCAAATTTAACTATTATAGTTCTGATAGTAAAAATAGGCTGAAGTAGAGATATTTGTAAGGGATGTTAAGAAAATCTATGCATGTAATGAATCTTTTCTTTTGCTAAACAAGTTGCCCAGAAGACTGCTTTGCTGGTAAGCACACATAATATACCTCCTGGTATTATAGCAAATGCAATACAGCTTTCTATTATAGTTCACTTCTATTTATATTCCTTTTAGACCTTTAGAATAACATAGAGACATTCATCACTGGTGAAGAGTATTTACTAATATAGTAGAAATAGGATGTTGGCAAAAAAGAAAACTTTGCCAGATTCTTTTTATACAGATATAGGTGAAACTCAAAAAATTGGAATATCGTGCAAAAGTTCATTTATTTCAGTAATGCAACTTAAAAGGTGAACCTAATATATGAGATAGACTCATTACATGCAAAGCAAGATAGTTCAAGCTGTGATGTGTCATAATTGAGATGATTATGGTTTACAGCTCATGAAAACCTCAAATCCACAATCTCAGAAAATTGCTTGTGACTTATGATTAAAATGCATATTCATTTGATCAGATATCAGCAAAACAACAACAAGTTTGAATTAATGTAGATCAGCGTATAAAATATGGCAAGCAGTGTCCATTTGGATTTAATGCTAAGGTCAGAGTTTCTGACTGAAATGGAACTAGCTTTTGTGCTGAAATGTTGCTAGAAGTGTTCATACATGAACATACCTCCTCTCTCTTCTGTAGTTAGCTATAACTAATGAACACACATCTACCATAGTGAGGAACAAAGATAACAGGCTGAGGCAAAGAAATGGATTCCTGCCCAATCCATACTCTTGCTCTGTTTTGATAGTTTTAATTGTTCTAGGTTTAGTAAGTAAATGCCAAGAGGACAAAAAATCTAGCAGGTCAAGGCTATGTAACTTTTTCTTCACCAGTATAGTAAATCTTCCTTCTTACTCTCTCAGAGGGCACACTTTTAGAAGCAGCCGCAGTGGTACAGCTTATGTTGGAGGAATCTGTTCAGTTGCTAGAGGCGGAGGTGTGAATGAGGTGAGTTGAGTTATGATGATTGGGGCTGGAGTTTAAAGATACAGAATTACAGCCTGCATGCTCTTCCAACCGTATTAAATTTGTTCAAAAATCTCAAGCTCATTTAGATTTCTTTTCTCATTTTGAAACTCCTGAAGCTTTGAATATCACTTTCCCTTGTGAGATACTACTCTTCTACCCTTTAAAACCCTTTCAGAATTTTTTTACTTTCTGTGAAGCCTTGTCTTCATACTCTAACTGAGCTAATACCTGAGGGTTTTGCCACTACATTTGCTGACACACATCCCTTATGCTTCCCCCTTCCCCCTTTTTTTTCCTTCAGTCAACTAAATTTATATTATAAGACAATTGGGTTGGTGCTTCTCTTGTTTCTTTACATGATTCTACAAAGTAGCTGATGTATCTTTATATGTCAGTCATAGCCAGGAATTCAGTGTTCTTTGCAGGATGAGGAATATGTCCACAGAGAGAAAGGGCAGGGTGAGGTAACTTCCATGGGGCTTGTGAATAATCTGGGAAAGATCTGCCCTCAAAAATTTAATATTTTTATGATAGTTGATCACGCTATGCTCAGGCTACCCAATAACTTGTTGTCCTCCTTCCCAAAGTATGGTACCGTTGGAGCGATGGCAGTAACATTAGCCCAGACCTTGGGACAAAACATTGGCATGATGTGGAACAAGCACCGCACTTCTGCAGGTAAGTAATTGTGTGATGAGCCAAGTGCTTTCCTAATCTCAAGACATAATGAGAACCTGAGAATTGCTTCAACCAGTAGTTCTCAACTTTTTCTTCACCACAATGTCTTCTGTGGCCACAGATCTCCAAGACTTCACTCAAGATTTAAATCATAACATTTCTTCAAGCCTTTGCAGACCCCATTTGATAACATGGTGGTTCCCTAGGGGTCTGCAAACCACAGATTGAGACCACTGGCTTAGTTCAACAATAATTATGAAACTATGGTTTGCCTAAAAGACCTAAAAGATTCAAAGAGATCTTAGAGCCCAACAGGCATTTTTTTCCCAATAGATTGAAGAATTACTCTATTCCTAAGTTTTGTCTCCTGTTCTGAAGAAACTTAAAAAAGTAATTCTTAGGTTTCTACTCTGGTACTCCATTATCTATATTGGGTTTAATATTTTTCATGCATCATGAACTTTTAAGTGTAAGTTGAGATTATTTCTTTCAGATCAGGGGTTACTTTATTCTGGTTTCCAATTTGGAAATTTGTACTTTAAAAGATTTTGAGTGGATAAGGTGTAACTGATGTTGGGGTTTGAATCTGGGTTTAGTATGGCTATGATTTATGTTGTCAGTCCTCCAGATCTAATTCACTTTTCTTCCACATCCTCTTTGTCAGTGTTTTGGGTGCTTCTTAAGGTCGTGATGATAGAATGGGTAAGCAAAGGCAGTTCTTTTGAGGTTAATAAGATGAACCTGGCTAAATAATAAAATGTTATTGCAAAAAAAATTGCAGATGATCTTTCTGGGGATTCCTAGTTAAATTTTTTCAACTAATTAACAGGTTTTGCAGATGTGCATGATATGTGACAGATTATAAGTACCTTATCAATTAATAATTTACCTTTTGGGGGACCTTCTGAGATTGCCTGAAACATTCTCTAATCTGTCTGGTATGTAACTTTCATCTGCATATTGAACCTGCTTTCCCCCCTTTTCTTCATTCCAGTTTAAAACTACATTGGACTAGCTATTAATAAATACTATTAAGTCACCTGCAGCATTTTCTTTACTGAACATTATAAGCTATTAATAGTATTAGCTGGATATTGAAGGAAGTGTATTTGTTAAATAATGCATATAGACCAACAGGTCACATTCTCCAGGAGAAAATGAAGAAGAGCAATATATTAAAAATAAATTCATTAGAATACATCATTACTTTAAAGAAAGGAGAGCACTAATACTTGTACGCGTAGAAAAAGCCTTTGATAAGTTGGAATGGGCTTTTTATTCGCCTTTTTAAACAAACTAAATCCCAGACAAGAATTTAAAAGTCGGCCAGATAACAAACCAACAACAAGCAGCAAGGATTATTGCAAATGGAACATTTTCCACAAGATTTCCAGTAAGGAAACCACTGAGTTATGATGTTTACTTTCTCTCTTTGTAATTGGTTTTAGAAGTTTTGGGAGACAAAAGTTTGCAAGACAAACAAGCTCTTGAAATTAAAATTCAGGGAGAGAATGCAAATTGAAGTGTTACGTAGGTGATGTACATGGCCATCTTCCAACATCTAATTTAGATTTTATAGAAAAAATGTTTTTATAAGGCTTAAACTTAGAATGGGATGTTTTTATTGAAGATGGAGAAAATAAATAGTACTTGATTATTTCAGCTTTAGGAATATATGATTCTGGGTTACAATTTGAAATAGGGGATTTGGACACAATAAATATGAACTAGAAATAGAGAATGTATATGTCCCATAATTCTTTGAGAAGATATCTCTATTTTTTATTGCTCCTTTTCTCTATAGGAGATTGTCGCTGTCCTGACTTATGGCTGGGTTGTATTATGGAAGATACTGGGTAAGTTGTAGAAGAAGTGAGGATAAGGCCAAGGTGTTGGGTTAATATTTGAGATCAGGAACCAAGGATTTATTAAAGTATCCCCCAAACTGTTTAGATCTTAACTTTACATCTTGCTGGCAACATAAAACTCTCTTAAATTGATTATTAAGTTCATCTATTTACCTCTCTGGCTGGCTTCAGAAGAAAGCAGGTAGCACTTTGTGTAGGAAAAAGAAAGTTACATCTGTTCAATTTTCTTTTTTTAATAATCTGACATCCACTAAATCTAGTTATCTTGTCAGTTTTTAAATTCAGTTTTCTATCAGCCTTCCCCCTACCCTCCATCCCTGCTGTCTTTCTCAAAGAAAGGAAAGGGGATTGGTGTCACTAATAGACTCTCTGGGCCAGAGAACATCCCAGCTTAAGCCTCTGGCATGAACTGAAAACAAATTGAAGATGAAGATGTACAGTTATATTAATGATCTTGCATCTAGCCATATTGAGCTTAGAAAACTTTTAAAATAATTTTTATAAATGATTACAATCATGCAGATAAAAAGTAATTGAAACTATAAAATTAAGATCAAAAATAAAAAATTTAAAGAGCAAGAGAAAAGAAATGTAATTATAGCAGAAAAAAAGAAATATATGTATATAAAGAAATAGCTTCTTTCCTTGTCGCAAGTATAAAAATATTTCTAATATACCATCATTTTATCTTAACAGTTACTAATTGTAAGAGGAAACTAGGATTCCTAGTGTCCAACTATTGAAATATAAGCTAGCATTGCTTTAGCTGCCCCCAAACCCCAGAGCAATCTTAGTCTCCATCAGCAAATCAAGATCACATGAAGTGTTAGTACAGTTTTACACTGCCTTGGTAAGACCACACTTGGAATAATGCATGCTGTTTTAGTCACACAATGCAAAAAAAGATGTTGAGACTCTAGAAAAAGTGGAGAGAAGAATAACAAAGATGATTAGGGGACTGGAAGCTAAATGTACAATGAATGATTGCAAGATCTAGATCTAGAGAAGAACTAAGAATGACATGCTAGCAGGCTTCCGATATTTGAGGGATTGAGAGAATAGGAGGTCAACCTATTTTCCAAAGCACCTGAAAGCAGGACAAGAAGCTATGGATGAAAATTAATCAAGAAGAGATCATACCTAGAAATAAGGGGAAATTTCCTGTCAGTGAGAGCATTTCATCAGTGTAATGGCTTGCTTCTAGAAGTTATGGATGCTCCATTGCTTTTAAAGAAGATTGGACAGCCTTTTATCCAGAATGGTATTGCTTCATCTCTTCAAAAAGATTTTTTTTCTGAGCCTTTTGTATTTTAAAAATATTTTATTATGGATTGAAGGTGACTCACCCTCTGATGTTCTAAGGATTCTTATTATTTAAAAAACAGTAAAAAATAATTCTAGAAATTATTCAGATATGATCCTAATCAGCAAAGGTCTATTGAGGGTTACCAGAATACCAATGTATCTATTTTAAACTTAATCCAAAAGCGCACTTTATAATACCCCTTTTCCTTTTGTATTCCATGCTTTATAAAGAAATCCCCCAAACTTATCATCCAATTATAATACATGAAAACCCATTAGTTTTATTTTATCCTGCTCTTATTCTTTTTATAAATAACTCAAGGTGACAAACATATAATATTCTTTTCTCATATTTCCCACAACCTGTGGGAAGGTGAGTTGGGTTGAGAGAGAATAACTGACCCAAACTCACCGAGCCAGTTCTCATGCTTAAGGCTGGGTTCAGGAAATGACCACATATTTAATATTAAGATTACTTAAAATTCATAAAATACAAAATAAATTATTTTTCCCATATCTCTCATCTGAGAACAGAACTTTAAAACCTCTTTATTCAGTCCTAGTTAGCAACAGTTATTTAATGATTTTCAGACAATGCATCTATTTTACCCTTGATCAATAAACCTAATTTATATTTGTCCTGTTTTAGTTTAGCACACAAACATATGCAGGCAGTTGCTACGGAGATAAGCAGTTAATAATAGACCAGATTGTAAATCAAGGTCTGTGCAAAGAGACCTTGCCTCAATAAATTGCTTTGAAGTTTAAGAAGCAATAGAGTGATCCAAATCTATTCCAGGAATCAGAATCCTGAGTCCTGCAGACAGCCAGTCCAAAAGTCAAAAGTTCAAGAATAAGTTACACAGGAATTATTATTACAAGCTAAAAATCCAAATGGTTGTTTCCAATAAAGACTAAAGGGAAAGCAGCTACATAAAGCTATATGCAGTTGGCTGCAATTATTCAGGCTTTGTTCTTTACCTAGTGAAAAGCTTCACTGAATGGCTTTGGACAACTGGGGCTTGAGGATCATACCTTATCATCTGACTGCTCCATCTGATCAGGAGATTCCTATGATTGCTTAACCTCTTCAGATGAATCCTGGCTTGAAGGTTCTTAGGCCAACAACCCATAAGACGCAGCTAGACCAACGTGGTCAGAGTCTGAATCTGAATCCTGGCCCATGACAATGTTCCTTCCCCTTATTCTGTACAATTTTAATTTTTAGTTCCCTCAAATAATGTATTTTCCCCTCATTTTCGTCTCCTCTCAGAAAATGTTGAAACTTTTATAGATTTCTTTCTTAAGAGTGATTTCCCCCCTTTTTTGCTTTGTCCTTTATCATTGAATTTGTATGTTCATGTTCATTCAGTATTTCATCTCCTTCCACGTCATTCTTGTAACTCTATTGAATTCTACTGTGTAGCGCAATATTAATGCAATATCAGGGGTTTTCAGTTCAATGTATGGAATGTGAAGGATGTGTGTTTGCATTTATTTTCATAGTCATAATGTACTACGATGGTATTTAATTTCATTGTACGAGGTGCAATGACAATAAACTAAACTAAATTAAATTAATCTAAACTTGTCATTTCCAGATCCACATTTAAATCAGTTTTAGTTTTATCTAGCAAAACTTATTCCTCTTCCACAATATCATTTACAATCTGTTTATCTATAATAGTCAATATTTTTAAATTAAATATCTTAAATTCATTGTTAGCATTCCAAGTAATGCGTCCATTGAAAGCAGAAGTCTGAGGCAGGTAGATTCCTCTAAGAACATGTTTATTGGGTACATCATTTTGGCATAGCCAGTGAAAATCAACTCAAGTTTCCCTGCGGTTTTCACCTAATTAAAAGAATAATAATATTTTGCCCCTCCTCAGTGTCATTAATAACATTGTCCTATTGAATATGGCTAGCAGGCTCCTCTCCTTTACCAGCTACCTGTTACAGTGACCCTGGTTCCCACAAGAAAACTTTTTATTTTGACTGCAAACTAGGCTATCTTCTTCCCCGCTCCCCTTCTTTCTCAGGCAATTGTGATGCAGGGCAAGATGACTTCAGCCAGGTTCGCTTGAGAGTTGATAGTCGGACCTCCCCCTTTAATTGGAAAGAATTTCCTGAAAAATTAAATCATCTCTCCCTCTCCCATGAGGTGCTCTTGGGCCAGTTTGTAGGCTTTCAAGAGACTGGAGCAGTCTACAAAATGAGCTTGCTTAGAGAAGAGGTCAGTCACTGCCCATATGACCATGTTCCCCCACTCTCAGAAAGCTGTACTATAAAATCCATGGTTATTTCTTCCCATGCCCAGAAAGAACCAGGCGCTCGCTGGAGCAGCCCAGGGGACTTCCCTGGTCATTTTTTCATCATGGCACAAGTAGCACAGCTCTTGACATAGACCTCAATGTCCCCTTTCATATTTGGCCAACAAAACTATCCTTTGCCAAGTGCAGGGTCTTCAGGAAGCCTAAGTGCTTCTGTCATGGCTCCTTTGCAGTACTTGGACGCACAGTTTGTTGGGGACATACAGTTTGGAGCCCTTCCAGGCTAATCTGTCTATAAGGATCAGTAGCTCCTTGTTGTCTCGGTACCATGGATCAGTAGGTAGCTCAGTTTTCAACTGTTGAGTCAAACCTCCTCCTCCATCAAATTTTTGCCTCTGCGCTTGTTGCCTGGTTGTAGCTTGGCTGGCCTGCTGGGGGGGAAAGGCATCATAGCGTAGACCACCTCCTCATGCTTGCTGTTATATTGTGGCATTCATGATAAAGCATCTGGCAAAAGTCCCCCCCCCCGGATGTATTTTAAAGTGAAACTGAAGCAGTTGAAGTACTGTGCCCATTGGACCTGCTTTGGTGAGAGCTTCTGCGGGGTCTTAAGTGCCTTCAGGTTTTTATGGTCTGTCCATACTTCAAATGGCACTTGGTTCCCTTCAAGGAAGTGGCACCAGAGCCACCAGTAGCAGAGCCCAACTGATTTATGCTTCTTTTTCCCACATGGCCCACCTCCTTTCAGTATCTGTTAGTTTTCTGGAGGTGTAACTGTATGATTCCCCTCCACATTTTTCTGGAGAAGGATTGCAGCCACTGCTACGTCGCTGGCACAGTTAGTGGGTCAGTGGGAGGTGGGGCAGCACATCACATTTTGTCTCATTGAAAACTTCTGTGAGGTCTTGGCATTCCTTGGGAACCAGGGGAACTCCTGGGGGCTGTTAGGACATGACTTTTGCTTTATTGTTCGGCTCAGTACCCTCCAGCTGCTGGACAATTCCTTTCTCAGGGCTGATGGGAGGGGGCAGAGGGCCTATTCCTAGCCTTAGCTTTGTTTCCCTCCCTTCCCATCAGATGGTAGGAGCCCATTTGTCCAGCCAGGACAGTCTAGGATCACCGCTTCAGTTATTTTGGGCACCACCACAAAACAGGGTTTTCCTGGTGCCTGCCCATCTCTAGTCTCACTGGTTTTATGAGGGGTACAGCAGCTCCCCCCCATCAATGATCCGTTGCCTTGTTCAAATCTGATGGGTGGGGTCAGGTTAGGGCCCTCACTCTGATTCCTAACTTGAGGTCAGTTTGCAAGCTTAGGCAGCGGGTGCATCCCAAGTCTATTATGATTTTTGCCTCTCCCTGGGCTCTAGTTTTTGGCACTGTGATTTTTGAGAGGATGCCGAGAGGATGCTGAAGACAGATGGCTTCACTTACCATCCAGTCATCCTCGCCCTCATTGTTGTGCTATAGGGCACCATGTGCTGGATGTTTTCTGCTGGAGATCTCTCCCTTTCACTGGAGGGAGGAAGAGACCTCAATGGCTTGATGGGCTAATTTTCCCCTCTCTCTAGACTGCTGAAGGGGCTTCTTCATCTTGGCAGGTTTTGGAGGCTTTCCCCTAGGTTGGGAAGCTGGGGCGAGGCATTCAGCAGCCCAGTGCCCCTGCTGGCCACAGCAAAAGCATTTGATCGGTGGCCCCAAAGCTCCTCTGGAAGAGCCTGTGGCTAGGCTGGGGATTGATCACTTCCCCAGTTGTCACTTCTCTGGTTGGGTCTTAGGCTTTGGCTCTGTGGTTCCGCGTCACTTGCATTGTTTTAGCTCGAGGTTCATCACTAGTGCTATCTGGTAGCCCTCATGGATCTGGTTAGGGACCCCTTGGAAAACCGTGCATTTAGCAGCTCATGGTCCAGGCTCTCTTTGAAGAAGTAGACCAGTAGTCTCTCCTGCCATTGTTGCAGCCTCCCAGCTACTTGGCAGAACTCTTGGTTGGATTCTTTGGTAGATCAGCCACTCTGCTTTAATTCACGGATCTCAGCTTCAGCTTGAAGGGCCTGGGAGTCGTCCTCAAGCCTGTTCCTCAGCTCATGTAGGAAGGTGTCAATGTTCCCCAGCTCTGGTGCATCCTCATCATGGAGCTGGATCACCAATTCAGCTGCCTCCCCTTTTAGGTTAGCTGTCGCAGCATGGATCATTGCTCCGTCACTCTTTGTGGTCATCAGGTGGTCATACCTGATTCACGAAGAATGCCAGTTTCTCCGGGTCCCTGTTGAAGGAGGCCTTCATGGCGACTGGATAAGGAGGTAGAGGAGGGGGGGCAGGAGGTTGCGGCAGTGCCCAAGCCAGGACCCCAGGGATAATATGCCTGTGGTGGAGGACCTCACCATTCTGGAGGGTGGGGCTCATGACTGGGTGGGCTTGCTGCCCAACAGTGGTTGGGGGGGGCTCCGCTGTGGGCCTGGACTCGACTGCTGTGGAGGAAGGCTAACTGGCTGTGTTGCTGCCACAGATGAAAGAATATTTAAATATTTAATATTTAGAAAGTCACATTGTCCTATGAATATAAATAGCAGGCTCCTCTCCTTCTTCACCAGCCACCTGTTATGATGATCTTGGTTCCCACAGGAAAACTTTTTATTTTGACCACAGAAACATTGGTTCCTGCTGTCTACACACCAGTAACAGCTATCTGGAATATGTATGAGCAATCTCACAATCTCTTCTTTCTCCGAGAAATTTCAGCAGCTCAGATCCAGCAGTAAGTTCCAAATTCAGCTGTCATGTTGTCTCCCTGTTCTGGAACATCCATTTCTCACTGGAAGTCTCTGGACCAAGGAAAACCTCTTTTTACCTCTTTTGACATTTTGTTGGCTTTTAATCTTCTATTGGCTGTCTTCCTGATACACAGATACTACCTGCCACGGAAATTTTCACGCTGCAGTGTTGATGAATACAATCAATTTCTGGCTGAAGGAGGAGGAAACTGTCTCTTTAATAAGCCTTTGAAGGTAACATTAAAATACTTTCATTTGATCACATTTGTAAATAAAAATTATTTCCAGACAACATTTTCCATCTCTTATATCTTGGCAATTCCTAGAACTATAGTCAAACCAAATTCTTGTTTTGTGATCAGAATATCAGCCAGAGATCTAGGTAAAGTAGGACCATATTTTTCTTAAGGTACTTTAATAGGTGTACTACCTCTCAACTGACCTCACAGTATTGTTGAAAAGATCAGTTTCAATTTTTAGAAGAAAGACAACATTTAACTCATGTTGCACTTCATAATTGTTTTCTTGTCAACAGTATGAAAGTAATTTGCAATTTGGAGTTTTTTTTTCACTTTGCCATTCTGCTCTGCAGTTTTGCGATTATTATTATTATTTTTTGCAATCTAAACCCCATTTATTTTTTGAAGACTTGTCATCAACATGTGTTGCATAGACTTCAGCCAATGCTTTAGGCAAGCTTGAGTGACTAGCATAAAAATGCAGAATTGACTTCGATCCAGTGTAAGGCATCCTGTAGAGAATGTTCTCTTGAACATAGTTGAATTAAGTTAACATTTTCAGTATTTTAATTGGTTTTAAGTAACTGATATATATATAATATATAAGATTGCATGGTAAACTGAAGGTAATTACTAAAATCCAAGCAATATATGTGCCAATAGCAGTAGTCAATTCTACGAATCAGTGGTGGGATTGAAAATTTACCACCGCTGGTTCTGTGGGCATGGCCAGGTGGGCATGTGACTGAGTGGGTGTGGCCAACTCAACACCATTCATGGCATGGCACCCACTCAGTCACATGACCAATGTTGCAGAAACAGGGCGATTTCCTACATATCTTTCCCCTCCACTACGCCCTTGGGCTGGCAAAAGTAAAGAACCATACCAGCTTGTCAAAGTATCTTAAAGGGACAGACTGCGGCAGCTGCCAAGTTTGACAAGTCTTCTTCTCCTTCTTGGGCATACACACAGAGCACGCTGTGCATAAATTTCATGGCGGGAGGGACCTTCCCACGCACCATCTCCTCACCATAGCCCCATGTGTGCACACTCTGTATGTATGCCTAAGAAGGAGGAGAAGACTTGACCAAACTTTTCTGCTTCCCTCTCTACTGACACATTGGCCAGGCAAGTGAATAGCATCGCATGCGGCAAATGTCCTCCCAGCAAGCGCAGCTATACGGCTTCCCAGTCAGGGGGAAGAATGCTCTCCCATTCTCCCACCCAGTGTAGGCCACCATATGGCTTCCCAAATGGGGGAAAACACTCTCCCATTCTCTCAGCCTGTGCAGCCGTGCAGCTTCCTGGCCAGGGGGGAGAATGATCTCCCGTTCTCCCAGCCAGCACTGCATGAGGGAGGTAGTGCAGCAGCCTGGGATGTCTTGGGAGTCGGCACCTGACCCAGGCTTGCGGTGGCAGGCTGGGTCGGGAGTTGACTTGACTGGTGCTTGTACAATCAGTCACTTACCCAGGGTGTTCAGGACCACAGCGAAAGTCAGGCAGCAATGGCAGGAGAAGGCAGGTTAGCAGTGGTGTGGTGGGTGAGATGAGGAGTGGCTGGGCAGGGCGGGACGAGTGGGCGGGCAGGACAAGCAGGTGGGACGAACCAGGCAGGGCAGAGCAAGCGGGCAAATAAGGTGAGCGGCATCCGGGTGGGCGGGAGTGAGCAGCGACAGGCAAGTGGGTGGGGCCAGCCCGGGGTGGTATTTGCCAATTCTATGAACCACTTAAAATTTTCCCTACCGGTTCACCTGAACCAGTCTGAACCCCTTGAATACCACCCCTGATATGAATCATAAAAGTTTAAAAGTTACAATAAATTCTATCCAAGATATTAAATATCTATTCTGATTTAATACATGTTGTCGAATATTAAATCTTTGCTAAACAGAACCCTAAATTTTGAATGTTCTACAAGCCTATGTATAGAACACTAGTTCAAAAATGTTTCCAAGTAGAATTAGATTTTGTGTAAGATTTACTTCTGAGATGCAAAGTTATTTGGAATGTCAAGGCAAAATCCCACCAAATAATTAGCCATTCTTTGGCTTAATTAGCTATGTATGTTCTTTCCAGCAGGAAGCATAAAGAATCTTTGCTGCACTTATCAATACTAGTTTGATGTATTTTGTGGGAATATAAAAGCAATATTTAACAAGAAAATAGATTGGAAAGACAGTAGTTTCATTCTAGCTTAAATAATTTTCCAGTTGCTAAACTCTAAAACAATGCCACCAAATATGAAAAAGAAATTGATCTGGTCATTACAATTTCTATCAAGTGTTAGAGTATAAGGTTTCATTTTAGCAATCAGTATTGAAATAATATATCAACAATAAACACCTTACATCATGTGTATGATATTTGATGAAAATACAATGCTTTTCTTTAATTGAGTTTTCCATTGTTACTTATTAAAAATAGTTTTATTCAAATATATCACCATTTCTTAGTTGTATTAACAAAGCTTAACATAGATGATCCTTATCTAAAGGGCCTGTCACATTGGCCAACGGATGCAAAACGTTTGTAAAAAGGAAACAGCGGACGAGAAAATGTTCCATCTGTTGTTATCCACTCTCAAAAGTGCCCTGAATTTGCATAAGCAGAGTGGACAACAACGGAAAGGAAACAGACAGGGGGAGGATGTAGAGGGGATGGAAAAGCGGATGCTTCACAGAAGCCTAGCGATTGGAAGCGGATGGGAGCGATGGCACATCCTCAGGGCTTCCAGGGGAGCACAGCGAAGCGGACGCGCAGCAGAAAGAGTGGATGCCGAGCGGGATGAACGGATGAGCAGAGCGGAAGCCGAGCCGATGTCTAGCGGATGCACAGCGTTCACTGCGCATGGGGGAGGCTGCATTGCAGGATATATTGCCATACCCGCGGATATAAAGGGAAGCAGCTCGCAAGCAGGTCATCATTCAGAGGAAAGATCTGCTGCAGACACAGCTCCAGCCAGCCACCAGCCAGCAAGCCAACAACCCAAACAACCATGGGGAAGAAGAGAAAGCCTCTGCCATCTGCTGCCAGCCGTGGCAAGAGGGACAGGGCCACCATCCCATCCCCTGGCCCTGACTCTGCTTCTGCTGGGGCTTCTGCTGCTCGGGCTGACTTCTTTTGGTGCTGGGGCTTCTGCTGGGGCTTACTCTGCTGGCGCTGCTCCTGGTGCTGGTGCTTCTGCTGGTGCTTACTCTGCTGGCACTGCTCCTGGTGGCTGGTGCTTTCTGCTGGTGCTTCTGCTGTGCTTACTCTGCTGGCGCTGCTCCTGGTGCTGGTGCTTTGCTGGTGCTTACTCTGCTGGCACTGCTCCTGGTGCTGTGTGCTTCTGCTGGTGCTTACTCTGCTGGCACTGCTCCTGGTGCTGGTGCTTCTGCTGGTGCTTACTCTGCTGGGCACAGCTCGTGGTCCTGGGCTTCTGCTGGTGCTTACTCTGCTGGTGGTGCTGCTGGTGCTCCTGGTCCTGCTGGTGCTGTGGTGCTGCTGGCGCTGCTGGTGCTTACTCTGCTACTGGCTGATCCTGGTCCTGCTGGCGCTGCTGGTGCTTACTCTGCCCGGTGCTGCTCCTGGTCCTGCTGGTCCTGCTTTTGCTGCTACTGTTGTTGTTGTTGCTGGCTGCTGCTGCTGGTGTGGAGGAGCAGCCCCTACAACCTCGAAGCCCCTCTGATGAGGGCCCTATATGGCCCTGTCAGAGGGAGAAAGAGGCAGACGCGTGAATGGGAGAGGAGGCCTACTCAATCGAAGAGGAACATGAGGATGAGGTGCCTGGAATGGCTGAGGGAGAAGAGTATCTATGGCGGAAGGGACACAGGCTCTATCGAGACACCAAAGGAAGCAGGCTGCTTGGAGAGAGAAGGCGGAGAGGCCTGGGTTACACTTCGGAGGTCCTCCTCGCGGTGGAAGCATATGCACACCTGGTACGGGAAGCTGCACCTCAAGAAATCTGGCCAGGCCACGGTCAAGCTGACGGACCGAGAGACCTACGTGATGGCCAAGTGCAGCTTCTTGGAGGGTGAGATCCGCCACTGAGGAAGCCCCTCTCACAACCCTCTCTCAGGCAGCCCGCTGAGAGCTAGTCCTCTTCTGGCCAAGAGTCAGCTCCTCTGTCCAGGCAGGTATCTGTGGAGCGTCCACGGCGGAGAACCCCCCGACAGCTGCACTACCCATGGTGGAGCGTGTGGAGGACCCCCTGAACACAGTGGGAGCAAGGAGAAGGGCACTTCCACCACAGGCCACACCACATCCACCCCAGCTCGACTCCACAGAAAGGCAGAGAGGCAGACCGAGGAGGCAGAGCCACACTGTCCTGCTGGAGAAGAGGGACAACATCAGAAGCAGCGTAGATCTCCTTTCTCAGCTGGTACACACTGACGTCCCATCCTCCAACCGCAAGCCCTTCCTCACCTACGTCAACCAGACCCTCATGAACATGTCGGAAATCACAAGTACAGGTGGTAAAGGACAGGATCACCGATCTCTTCCACAACCCTCCAGACCCAGCTGAACCTGCTCCCACCCACAGTCCAGGCCTGCTCCTCACCCCAGGTGATGTCACTGCCCATCCAAGGTTTTCCCACAGGCCCTCACCTACCAAGGCTACGGCTACCAGGAGCTCCAGCAGCACAGGCAGCCCTTCCCAGTCCAGGACAGGTACATCGTAACGCCACTGGTGCCACTGATGCCACCGATGCCAGCCACAACCACCGATGCCAGCCACGCCACAGATGACCCACGCCTCACCTCGCTCAGCTGCAGGCTAGACATCCCCACTACACTGCTCCTTCCTCCACCCCAACAGCCAAGCGGGCCCCAGAACATCTGTCATCAGTATTGGGCTTGACACCCCATGTCCTGGAGGAAGGGGCTCTCAACATCACAGGACTGAGCAGCTCTCTGAGAGTTTCTTCCACGCACCGTCCCCTGTTGTCCTCTCTGGGCCAGGCACCCCAATGACGCCGTCAGACCAGCACTCCAGAAGCAGCCACCTCCACAGCCCTGAACCCTTCACCCCTGAGACTGGGCACGCCTCCGAGTGACCAAAGAAGAGTGCCAGAGACTGGGTGGCTACCTGTTGACTTTATCTTTGCTTTGGACACTTGACTTGGGTCATTTTTTTTCTTTTACAACTTGTTATTAATAAAGATTATCTTTGCTTCACACACTTGCTTCATTTATTTTAGTTAATAAAGTCCTTGGTGGAAACTTTTAGAAATGGTTTAAGCCTTTGCATGCTTGTGGATGGGTTAAGATAGCAGTGGAATGGGCAGGGATATCTTTGGGATGGGTAATAGCTGTGGGATGAGCAGGGATACCTTTGAGATGGGATAATAGCTGTGGGATGGGCAAGGATACCTTGGGATGGGTAATAGCTGTGGATGGGCAGGGATACCTGTGGGATAGGTAATAGCTGTGGGATGGGCAGGGATACCTTTGGGGTGGGCAGGGATATCTTTGGGATGGGTAATAGCTGTGGGATGGGCAAGGATACCTTTGGGATGGGTAATAGCTGTGGGATGGGCAGGGATACCTTTGGGAATGGGTAGTAAGCTGTGGGATGGGCAGGGATACCTTTGGGATGGGTAGTAGCTGTGGGATGGGCAGGGATAACCTGTGGGATAGGTAAGATATAGCTGTGGGTAGAATAAACCTCCAGTGCAAGCATAGTGGGACTTTATGGTCCACCCTCCAGGTGCCACACCTATGGCCTTTATTATCAAATAACAATGTAATCATTGATCCACCACATTTCAACATAAACACAACTTCTTTATTAAATGCCCTGTTCATTGTAGGCCACTCAACATACATGGCCCAATCTCATCGTGTGGATGAGACAGGCTGAAGGAAGCATCCATTAAGCATCTATTATCCTGTCTTGCCACTCCCTCTCCCAGCGGGGAGTTGCACTAGTATTTCAGGAGGTTTGCGCTGCTTCTTCCCTTTATGTGAAGCTCTGTTGGGCCTTGCACATCCACAGTGTCGATCAGGTTTTTGCCCTTGCCTCCATTCACCAGGCTCCATGTCCCCATTGCCTTGCTGGAGGTCCACGAGACTGTTTCTGCAACACTGGGTAGCAGGTGCGCATGAGATTCTGCAGGATGCAGCAAGCTTCCACGATCCTCCTCACGGTCTGTGGGCGATGCTGCATGGGTGGTGAGAAGTACCTGGAACCTGTTGGCCAGGATGCCAAAGGCATTGTCCACCCACTCGCCTTGCCTGGACAGCCTGTAGTTGAAGATCCTCTCTTCACGGGTGAGGCATCTGGAGGTGTAGGGTCATGAGGTAGGTTCTGAGGGAGAAGGCGTCATCCCCCACGATGAAGTAGGGCACATGTTGTGTGTCGTTGGCAGGGGGTCTGGATCTGGGAAGCCATTGAATGAGGTTGCGTTCCAGCCCCTCCTTGAGGTGACTGGGCGTTGTTATACCTGGGCATCTGAAGATGAGCCGTTTCCTGAAGCATCGATGTTACATGAACTTGTAGTCAGCATCGACCATGGCGAAGAAGGATGATGGCTGAAGAAGCCCTTGTAGTTGAAATAAGTGGACCCGACCTGGCTGGAGCTTTCGCAGGCCACGTGCTTGCCATCGATGGCTCCAACGTTGTGGGGGAAATTCCACTTCTGATACCACTGCTCTGCAACTTTCTTTTCCAGCCTTCTTCAGTGGAGGGGCATTGGAGGAGCTCCTCCAGGTATTCTTCGATGATAGCCTGCACCACTTTTCTGACCACAATGCTGATGGTGTTGTGTGGCCCCGCTCCAGCCGTACTGCATGCTCCTGTAGGTGGTCCTGGCCAGGTGGGCACAGAGTCAGTGCCACCTTGAGCCCAGGGTCCAGGCTGGGTGGGAAGTTGGTGCTCTGCTTGGTCAACCTGGGTCTCAGCTGCTCCACAAATTCGTCAAACATTGCTGGAAGCATCCTCATGAAGTTTCTGGAATGCACGAGTCTCTTTGTTCCTCAGCTCCATCATCAGCTTGTTATACAGTCCGTACTCTGCTCTTCTTGCGATCCATCTTCAGACCCAGACACTTCTTGGCGCGCCTCCTTTTCTTCCCGTAGAACAGGTGAAAGAGCCTGTAGATGGCTTCACACTGTTGTAGAATGATGGTGGCTACCAGAAGGAGTGTGTGATGATCCATGGTGGAGATGACTGGATGCTGTGGAAGAGCAAGAGCCAGATGAAGGCTGAAGAGGTCTGCACCGCAGGGCTGCTGGACTGAAAGTGAGATCCAGGTTGAGTTCCTCCCCATTTTTATAGGAAATATAGGTTTTCCGCTAGTTGTCGTTTTGCATCCTCTAGCCATCCTGCAGACATCCTAAATATCCGAGATAGGTCCCTCTCAAACATTTTTTCTGTTTTAAAATGCTTTTCTATGCGACTGCATCCGCCTTTCATCCTTTCTCCATCTGTGCTACTTACGCCTTTGTGTCCGTTCTGCGTCCATTTCCCTTCCTCCTGTGTCCCGTTTTCCGCTGGAGGTGGATTTGAGTTGCGCGGAATGCGCAGCGGGTGCCTAGCGGATATATAGCGGACGCATAATGGATGATGACAGATGTAGAACGGATGTTTCCCATATGCGTTGCGGATGCAGAATGGACGGCATTGGATTACATTTTCCGCTCAAAAAAGTTTTGTGGCAGCTA
>BHFT01038980.1:0-13589 GCA_004320025.1 Laticauda laticaudata
AAACTGACTGATTTACTTGTGAATGACTTTGAATTGCTTATTTTGGACTTTGCTTAAACCTTTCTGGAAGTAAAAACCTACATTTACTGTACAGTATCTGTGTACAGTGTGTGTATTGTTCAAACACTACTCTCAAATACGTCTCCCTGTATGTGCTCATTCTCCTAATGGGGAACTACCTCAACAGCTGTTGTTCAATATTTATATTCATTTGTTATAAACAGAATCATCTTCATACAGAATAGTATATCTAGTTGGTTGTTTAAATAGACATATGCTTTTAATGCAATAAAATGCTGAATTAAATTGGGCAATTGTCAAAAGAGTTTACGCCTTTCTAGGCATATGAGTATGTTTCTAAAAGGAGAAGAAATTTTGGTTACAATTCAACACTTCAGAAGGCAGCAAAAGGCTAGATTGGTGAATGTGTTTTCAAATATTACTCATTAAGTCTTAAAATTGAAACAGTTTATATCAAATACAATGCATATTATTGCATTAATTGCATTTAGTTCTCTTGTGTTTCCCTTTAGAAGCTCAAGGTGGCATATATAGGTGTACCCAATTTTATCCCTCAACAGCAAACCTTTGATATGGGCGTAGCAGAAATTTACTGGCTGGTCTGAAGTTACCTACTTTAATCTGCAGTCAAAGAGATTGTAGTCTTCCAGAGCTAATTCCAATATCTTAACTATTACGCTATACTACCTTCAGTGTAGTTATTAATATATAAAATAGATTGATGATATAGATATATAAAATACAATTGTTCCTAAACTGTTCCTGTCAATTGAGAAAACAGAATATTGAATGTTTAATAGTATCAAGCATCTAATGCATACAAAGTATCTGCTTTGCATCCATATAAATGAAGTAATTCATAATAAATTCATAACCATGCAAATTTCACCCAGAAGAATGAGATTAATACAGGAAATTCACATGTTAAAAACATCTTATTTAAGGACATCCCCTAGAAACTATTACCAAAGATGATGGATATGTTGTCCTTCCTTGAGTGGACGAAATGCTGAAATGGCACTATGTTTTCAGGAACCACTGAAACCACATGTTTTTAATATACGGACGGTTTTTAGCAGTTCCTGAAAGCATTGCTTCAGCACTTCATCTGCTCAGGGAAGAACAATACCGTTCACCATTTTATACTAGGCATTATGTTTGTAAGTATGTTCTGACTTACATACGTGTTAATTTACACTTTAATTTGTGTTAAAGACAGATATAGAAAATGGAACTTGTTCTTAACCCAGGGACTGGGTTTGTATTGTATATAATTAAATCCTGAGAATTAAGTTAAAGTAAATGTAATTTTCAAAATGGAATGTAGCCAAGACATAAATAGCTACAATCTTGATATTTTAATGATGACATTAGAATAACACATAAGCTTTGGAGTTTAGCAGAATATTTGCAATTTGCAGCAAGAAGACTGCTGATCTTTCAACAGAAGTGGCAGTATTTTAAACAGGAATCTATAATATTCCCTTTTAACTTTGGGATTAGGATAGTGCCTTTTTGTGTGTGTTTGCAGGATCTATGGCATGTTCATTAGAATTTTCAGAGACTAAATAATCCTGTAATGATCCCAACAAAAGTGGTAGAGACCACCATGAATGCACCATGAATGCATACATTCCTGTATTCTATTTAAGCATGAAGGGAATAGGCCCTAAAGTAAGAACCAGACATTTGTTTGTTTATTTATAACCAACCATCTTCTACCCTGATGGAGCCTGGGCATCCTGGCCTTAAAGGTAGAGTATTTCAAGTTATTACCCCATAGCAAGCTTTGTAAAAGATCATCACTTGAAACCTTTCTTTACATATGGACCAAAGTTTTCACCCTTCCCAAAAATAGACTTCCTTTTCAATGCAGGTGCTAAATAGTTTAGTAATATCAACTTTGGCAGAACAGCCCTGAATAGCCAAATTGATTTCAAGTCAGTTCAGAGCTTAGAAAGCTATATTTGTTCGTTTGTTTAAAAGAAAAATAGACATCAAACAAACATACCTTATACAGGTAGTAGTCAACTTACAATCACAATTGAGTTCAAAATTTCTGTTGCAAAGTGAGACATTTGTTTTGTGGAGTTTTGCCCCATTTTACAATCCTGCTTGCCACAAGTGTTAAGCAGGGGTGGGATTCAAATTTCTTAACAACCGGTTCTATGGACATAGCCTAATTTGTGTGTGTGGCTTTGTGGTCATGTAGCTGGCTGGGCATGGCTTGCTGATGGACGTGGGTTGGTGGTCATGTGACTGGCTGGGAATGGCTTGTATGTAAATATTATAAATATTTATGTAAATGTTGAATTTTTTTATAAATAAGAGCAACTTTTACCCAAAATCAGGCAAAGCAGGCAGGTAGATTAAGTTGCTCACAGAATCACAGATTCATTCAGAGATCTATCTTTCTGCAACCAGCTACCTGAGTCTGCACTGAAAAATAGAAGCTTCAGTCCTAAGGAAGGTTCAGCTCTGCTTTTAGATTAGCTAGAAAGCAAGAAATTCAATGGGTTCCTGCTTTCTAGCTAATCTAAATCTCCTGACACTGCAGAACAGCTGATGGTGGGGAAAAAATGAAAAATAGCAACTTAGCAGCCAAGTTTGATGGCACACATATCAGGTAAGGAGTGAGTGGGTGGGGTGGGGCCAGCCAGTGGCATGATNTGGAACATTTTTCTCATCCGCTGTGTCCTTTTTACAAACGTTTTGCATCCATCGGCCAGTGTGACAGGGCCTTTAGACTCTCCTTGGGGGAAAAAGATACACAACAGAAGCAAAAAAGATGTTCCTGATATGCTGAAGACAAGGAAAACTAGAAGAGGGAAGACGAGAAAGCTAATAGATTCATTGAGTTTCCCAATGATTTGGATCCCAGGCTGCTAGCTTGAGCTGATGAGACAAATTTCAGTTTGCCTGATGCATACAGAGACATTCTATTTATGTGATATAACCTAGACAAATTATATGAAAGTTTTTGTTCAAGGAACACATTTTAAACAGTGGGGAAAAACTATAAGATTAATAATTATCCTTAGGATTTATTTATTTAATCATTAAGTTTGATTAAAATTGAAAGTGGAAATTGAAAATTATCATTTATATATCTAAAAGTACTTGTCCATTTTAGCTACATATGTTGCGTATCTAGCCCAGGTATGTAATATGTGTGTACATATACATTTATATGTGGCTCAACCAGCAAATGGGAAAAATCTCATGCACTTTTGTTAACATTTGCCCCTCCATAGTCAAGTATCTCATAGGATACTTCTCAAATGAAAATGATGCTTTATTTATTTCACTTCATCTACTGCACAAAACATTCTGCTCTACTAATCTTACTAGCCCATGGATTTCATCAACTATCAATGGATTTGTTGTGGGTTTTGCTGCAACTGACCCACAGGCTACCCCTTCGAAATTAATTATGGTGAAATTATATATTCTATGAATAGTATGAAAGAACTGTGTAATTATAGAAGAAAGGAAAAGGGGAAAGGAGATCGGAAGGTCAGTATATTGTAAGCATGGGAAGTTCCAAGATTGGAGAGAGAAGTGATACGAAGTCATTTGTATTTCCTTGTGTTTCCCTAACTCAACATCTGTCATAAAAGCAGTTATTTTTTGCATCTAATGCCAGTGAACAAGGACTACAAAAAAGAGTGAAACCCCATTTAATTTACCACAAGTGATTGCTGGTAAACATGAATATGACTGAGCCTTAAGCCTGGCACAAAAACAAAGCAGTTGACATCTTTTGGAATATATGATAAAATGTGTACAGTTTTTGTACTAGAAATTTTCCAGTCACATCAAAAGTATCATGAACTTTTATAAGAATGCACAAGAAAACATAATTAAGTAAAAGCAGAGTATTTTTAGATCCCCTCTAAAACAGGGGGTCAAAACCCACAACTCATTAGAATTGTCTTTCCAGATGTCAAAACTCCTATTCAAAGTGGGTTGGACCCCCAGTCCTGTGCTTCTTGCTTTCTTAAGCTCGGTGAGAGTAAGGAGCAATATTATTCACTTTATCTTGAAATGGTTAATATATTTTTGTCTCTCTTAAGAATTCTAATGTATCACCTCCAACCAAATTGGAATTTTAGATTGCACACTTTTGGAATATAGTGCTCAACCTGCCATTTCAAGCTTGGCATTTCCCAAGGCTGGCTGAAGATATATGTTGCCTAATGGACAACAGCACAGTAATATATATTTTGTTCAATTCTCTGTTTGATAAGGCATTATCTTTGAATTTTGACAAGATTCTACCTCAAGTGAACATAATATTTTATTTGAAAACCAGCTGCTACTCAAATTCTGTCCTTGTCTTTGTTGCACTATATTCTGTTTATTTTCTATTATGGATTGCATTTTTTGGGTCTCTATGAGCTGGAAGGGAAGAAGGTGAAAAGTGATTTGATAGCAATAGAGATTTTCTTCTATAAAATTATCATAACAGTTTTGATTTTTTTACACAAATATACAAACAATAATATTTAGCTATGTGAAATGGTTAATATCTATGATTTTTATTCACAGCAAAGTAATGAAAATTGGCCCACAGCAGGAAATGGCAGTTCTCATTCTAAGCCTTCATGAAGAAAATTTAATTAAATATACGTCATCTATGGGCCAAAGAGGCAATGCTGCCTAGTTTAATAGTTAATTAATCTTTTTTTATTATTACTATTATCTAAGACCTTTAAATTATTATTTAGCCTCCACTGTAATTAGGTTAAAATCCCTTTTGTATTACCATCTCATTTTCTTCTTATCAACTAAACAGCATGGTTTCTAAAAGTACAAATCTCATTATTAAAAGGAGGATAATCTGCCTTGTGTAGCATTAATGAATCTTTCATTAGTTCATTCAGAAATCATTGCATAATAAGTGAAATGAGAAAAAAAATCATTGGTCTTTTTTCTGGTTGTTATTTTCTCAGTGAATTTTTGAGGTTGCTTCCATAATTCTGATTTGTTTTGACTTTACTGAGGCTTCTATGCCACTGCTCATCAAAAGGATTAAAAACAGTGTATCTGTATATACAGATACAGGACAAAAATATACACATGGTTGGAAAAGATGATTGGGCAGCATATAGATTTACAGCCAGAAATGTTTTTGTTAGATATAAAACCAGAAAGTTATGATAAAGGGACTATATACTTAATGTTACATGTATTGACAGCAGCAAGAATTGTATTTCCATAATATTGGAAAAATGAGAATATCCCACCAGACAAAAATGTAATTCAGAAAATATTGGACTGTACAGAAAAGGATAGATTGACATTAGTATTGACATTAGACGTTAGTATATTTAATATGATTATAAATAAGCTAATATAACTACAAATATTGCTATAGTTATTGTGCATATTATTATTATCACTATCAATATATCTGTTGCTTTTTTTGGTAAAATGAAGTGCCTGGACAATACACTGTTTTCAAAATGTTTTCAAAATATGTATATATAAATTAATTTTTTTAAAGGATTAAAAACATCATATCAAAAATACAGTGAAAATAAAGGGGTAGTTATCTGCATTTATTCAATATTCAGAGGAATAAACAATCAAATATATATTATAGTATGCATTCACAAGGACTCCACATTCAAAGACTTTTGGAATAAACAGTCTTTAAATGTTTTTTTTTTTTAAATCAGCTAGATAGATCCTTCCTTATCTTAGGAGGGACACTTTTCCAAAGAACGGGACTGTGATTAAGAAGGATTCCTGGATTAAAATACATCTAATAATTCAAAGAATTTGGAGAACAACATTCAATTGAAACCAAAATTTTTCATGCTGGGATTAATGGATAGCCAATCAGAAAAAAGCCATAGACTCATAGATTCAGTACATGTCTTCAGTTATGATCATTGTTCAGCAACTGTTTGAAATTACTGTTATGTTTGGCTGAGCTGAGTGGGAACTGAAGTCCATTCTCATTGGCTGAGCCGTCTGACAGTGAGCGTCTGACAGATATAAAAGTGAGCTGTCAGACTGCATCAGCTGTTGCTTGTTCCTGTCAACCAACTCGCAAATATAGCGGCTATTGTGGTTTCTGTGGCTACAGTTAATATTACAGTTAACAATTACAGTTAATAGTTATTAGTTAATAAAGGTTGACTTATCGGAATCATGGATGTCATTTGTGCCTCACAAAACTGGCTATGAGGATGGGATCAACACAGTGAAGGAACACAGAACTTCCGAGGATTCGGACCGCGCAGTGAAGTTACCTCAGCCAGCTGACAAGTTGTCCTCCACTCCGGCATTCCTGTGTTTCCACCCAATAATGGAGTTGTGGTATTCCTAACATATTCCTAAATTAACAATTTAACTAAATTAACAATTTAACTAACAATTCCTAAATTAATTCCTTAATTCCTAATTAACTGTTTCAAGTGTTTTTTAAATATTGCGGACTTGGCGGACATATCGAATCACAGAAAAAAAGCTTATTTCCTGAGCTTCTGTGGGGCAGCTGTCTTTGACACTGCCACTGCTTTATTGGCACCACAGTCAGTTAAAGAGTTTCCTGGGAAGCCCTCCAGGAAATCCTGAGTAACCATTATGTCCCCAAACCATCTCGAATCGCTAAGTGACATGCTTTTCAGCGATGGGCACAAGCTGAGGGGGAGAACATCAGTATGTATGTGGCTGCTCTCTGAACGGCTATATAACAATGCAGGTTAAAAGAGCTATATGACATGCTGCTTGATCAACTAGTATGTGGAGTGAGAGACCTCAGACTCCAAAGACATCTGTTAGCAAAAGGTGACCTCACTTTAAAAATGACCATTGAGGAGGCTCAAGCTGCTGAGATGTCCAATGTCTCTGCGGCTGAGATCCAAGGCACTATTAGAAATCCAGTGGCTAAACCAAATGCTACTGTTCATTTTGAAGAGTTTACCCCTGATGAATTTTTAGATTATGGTGAAGACATTAATCACCTCACCAATCACCAATAACTGCAGCAACAAAAACTCTGGAACCCAGGGAACAAACCACAACAGCTTCCTACAGTGAGGTAATTTCTTTAAGTTGCGGAGGTAATCATTTACAACTATTTGAAATGCTATTTGTTTAAATTACCAGTGAAAGGGCCATATAGCCAGGCTCTGCAATTCTGGAAAAAGAACACCACAGTAGCAGCCTCTGCTGTCAAATAGGCTTCAAAAACAAAGGGATGAATGTTTTACTGTGACTAGAGCATCTTCCAATGACTCTCTCAACAATTTTCCACAACAGTTGCACATTAATAAACTTCAGGTAACCATCTTGTTAGAAGGTAAAGACTGTCCAATGGAGATTGACACCAGTTCACCTCTGTCCATACTGTCCTGGGGCACCCTGAAGAGACTGATGCCGACCATCTCAAAGAAATAGCTTCAACCTTGAAATCTGTCTGTCAAAGATTACCAGGAGTGTAACATACCAGTCATAGGAACAGGCATGTTTGCAATTAAATTTCAAGGGACAGTTACCCCTTACTATTGTGGAAGGCACCTTACCTAGTTTAATGGGGTTGGACTGGTTTGACGCTTTAGGGCTTAAAGTGACAGGTATACATTGCAGTCAAAACCAAGATATTGAGGCATTGTTAGCTGAATTTAAGGATGTTTTCGATGACCAGTTAGGCCATTATGTAGGCACCCTAATTTATTTTGTGATAGATCCAGCAGTAACTCCTTCAGATTGAAGCCCCGACATATCCCCTTTGCATTAAAACCAAAAGTGGATGCAGAAATTGATAAATTGATCTCTCAAAGGGTCCTGAAGCCTGTGGATTATGCACTATGGGAAACCCCTATAGTGACCCCTCTTAAACATGATGGCTCTATCAGATTATGCGCAGACTATAAGACCACATTAAATAAGGTTTTGCGCACTAACACATATCCTGTGCCTGTAATTCAACATCTCCTCCATTCAATGGAAAAGGGCACCATATTTGCTAAGCTTGACATGCTCCAAGCATATCAATAGCTGCCTGTCACTGAAACAGCTGCTTTGGCCCAAACCATTGTAACACACAGGGGAGTATGTGTAAACACTTGCAGTTTGGGGTATCTGTGGCTCCTGGCATATTCCAATGCCTTATGGAGCGATTGCTGCACAGTATCCCTGACATTATACCATACTTTGACAATGTCATCATTTCGGCACAACACAAGCAAGACCTCCTGCAATGCCTTAGACAAGTCCTCACTTCCAGACCTCAGGACTCAAATTTATAAAGGGACAAATGCAAATTTGGTGTTTCCCAAGTGGACTTCCGGGACTACTGCATTGATGTTCAAGGGATTCACCCTATAGACTCTAAGGTTACAGCCATTAAAAAAGCACCTGTTCTTAGCAACAAAAAGAAGCTGCAGGCCTTTTTAAGTCTCCTAAATTTCTATGCCTCATTCCTTCCACACAAGGCTTCTATTGCCGAACCACTTCACAGATTATTAGATTCTCAAGTTCAATGATCATGGAACAAAATACAACAGGATTCTTTTGATGCTATCAAAGTGATGCTTTCTTCTGACAACGTCTTGATGTAATTTGTTAACCAATTGCCTTTGATCCTATATTGCGATGCTTCTCCTTATGGTATAGGTTCTGTATTGCCTAGCAGGATGGAAGCCCCGATAGCTTATTTTTCCAGGAATATGTCAGCAACAGAAAGAAATTACTTGCAAATTGATAAGGAGGCTTTGGCAGCTATAGCCTCTGTTAAACGATTCTACTAATTCCTCTATGGCTGCCACTTCCATTTAATAACGGGCCACAAGGCTCTCCTGGGTATCTTGGCCAGCGACCGACAAGGTCCCCATATTTTGTCCCCTAGAATGACCCGCTGGGCATTATTCTTGATCGCATACTCCTATACCTTGCAATACAGGGCGAGCAAGCACCTTGGACATGCGGACACATTGAGCCATTGCCCCTTGCCTGACAAAATTATAGACCCTGCCCCTTCCTCATTGATACTACTAATTGACAATCACAAATTACCTATTGAAGATGCTGCAAAAGCATCCTCTAATGAACTTATTCTCTTACAAGTATTAGACCGGGTGAGAAGGGGGTAGCCAGAAGGGGCTGTAGATCCCCATTTATGCAAAGCAGCATGAATTATCCACCCAACAGGGCTACCTACTGTGAAGAGGTAGAGTAGTAGTTCCCAATATCCTGAGACCTAAGATTTTAAACAGCTTGCACGAAGGCCATCCAGGAATAACCTGCATGAAGGCTTTATCTCAGAGATATGTTTGGTGGCCTGGCATAGACTCTGATATCACCACAAGAGTTAGGGTGTGTCATACATGCCAAACATCTAGAGCAGCATCTCCAGTCACTACTTCTGGGGAATGGGAGTCCACTAAGTCACCATGGGTCAGGGTCCATATTGAACTGGCTGGGCCATTTAAGGGTCGCACCTTCCTTATCACTGTGGACTCATATTCGAAGTGGGTAGAGTTGGTCCTCATGCAGTCTACCACCTCAGAGATGATTATCAAGACATTAGATCGCCATTTTGCAACCCATGGTTTCCCAGACATCCTAGTGTTGGATAATGGTCCACATTTTACCGCAGCAAACTTTGAGTTATTCTTGGCACGTTGGGGCATAAGGCATGCCCTTGTCACCCCTTACCACCCAGTGTCTAATAGTCAAGCTGTCAGCTGGTGCTCCATTCAGAATCCAAGAAAGAAATACTTAGACTCTTAATTCGAGAAAAGATATCTTTTACTGGAAGTCATAGGGTAGCAACCAAAAGAATTTCTGAAATCTGAGAAAAATAGGTGTGTAAATCACATAATACAAAAGTGATAGTGCGCAATGTTCTCCACCCCCAATAAGTTCAAATGTTCTTCTATATTAATAAGTGTGAAGTCATCAGTGGACATTCTTCAGTGGTGATGACTGTTCTGGTCCGTTGATCTGGATATATTTGATAAAGGTTGCTAGCGCTGCGCAAGTAGATATTAAAAGCTAAGCAAGAAAACAGAAACTCTAGCAAGAATGTACCCCCCCCAGTTTAGACAGTTCCACTTTTAAAACAACCTCCAGTGTTACTACCCAAACTATCCCCCCTCCTCACCCCCGGTTACTTATGATCTCCGAAAAGATGCAAAGGAAAGGGAGAAGTCTTGAAGGCTAAAATCTTGAAGGCTGACATTCGGCCCTCCTAGAAAAAGGACGTTAGTCCTAGAAAAGAAAACATAGAGAGATATAGTCAATATACAGGTAACATGAAAATTGATAGTTTTAGGGTTATCAGGATATTTAGTTATGAAATGCCTGCGAGCCAGTGATAGGAGCTCTAACATCTTTTTCATTGACCCACTCAGCTTCGGGAAGGAGGAAAATGTTTCCAGCAACTCATAATTATTGGAGTCGACCCCTTTGTTTTCAAGAATCCAAAATTTCTTTAACTTCAAAATGTTGTTCACCTTCAATTAGCAATGGCATGGGGCGTTCAACCTGAGTTGGTCTCAAGTCGGAGGTATGTTCAGGTTTTAATAAACTAACATGAAAGACAGGGTGGATCCGTTAGTGGGTTTTAGGTAATTTCAGTTGGACTGCCACAGGGTTCATAATTCATTCAATTGGGAAAGGTTCAACATATTTAGGTCCCAGCTTTTTTGACTTTTGTGTGGTCTGCAAATATCTGGTGGATAAAAAGACCTTGTCAGCAACTTGATATGGTTTTTGTGGAGTTCTCTTTATTATCTGCAATTTTTTTATGGGCTTGATGAGTATCGTCTAATGCTTTACGAGTAACTGGCCAGGTAAGCTGGAGGTGTGTTATCCATTCATCAAATGACTGAATGTTAGGTTTCTCCTGTGGAAGCTTGGGTATGGGTACAAAGTCTTGTCCTGAAGCCAGTTTAAATGGAGTAAACCCAGTACTACTATGTACCAAACTGTTATATGCCACCTCAGTGAATGGCAGTAGCTCAGCCCAATCATCTTGCTGATAATTTATATAACATCTAAGATACTGTTCCAATACTAAGTTAGTCCTCTCACAAGCCCCATTAGTTTGTGGGTGTTGGGCGGAGCTTAAGCCCTGGGCAAAGCCCAATAACTTCAAGAACTCCTTCCAAAAGTTTGAGGTAAACTGGACACCCCTGTCTGAGATTATGCGTTCAGAAACCCCATGTAACCTGTAGATATGTAAAATAAATGGTTTGGCCAATGTTTTCGCAGATGGGATTTTCGCACAACGTATGAAATGTACCTGTTTGGGAAACAAATCTGTTACAATCCAAATAACTGTATTTCCCCCACCTTCAGGTAATTCTACTATAAAATCCATAGAGATTTCCTTCCATGGAGCAGTTGGTCGAGCCACATTTTGTAGTAAGCCTGCTGATTTACTCGGAGGCCGTTTGGCTGAGGCACAAATAGGACAGCTAGCCACATAAGTCTCAATGTCCTTTTTCAAGGAAGGCCACCAAAATTGCCTTTTAACCAATTGTAAGGTCTTCACGAATCCAAAATGTCCAGCAGCTTTAGAGTCATGAGCTTGCTGTAATATTTGGTTTCTCATCTTCGCTGGAACATTTAATTTGGCCCCCACACATGCCAATCCATCTTTAACCGTACAGTTATTTGAGTGAGCAAGGAACCAATCATCAAGAATTCGAGCTTCTTTTAATTGTGCAGTTAAATCATTTGAAAAATCAACTTCTTTCTTTTTCTGGGCTCTGGTAACCACTTGAGCCACCATCTGTTTGGTTGGGACAATAGACTGTACCACTTCTTGGCGAGCACTATTATATTGAGGTAATCTAGATAAAGCATCCACCATGAAGTTCTTCCCTGGAATGTACTTCAATGAAAAACTAAAGCGTTTAAAGTACTACACCCAGCAAACTTACTTGGGAGACAGCTTCCAAGGCGTTTTCAAAGCCTCCAAATTTTTATGATCCATCCACGCCTCAAATGGATGTTTTGCCCCTTCTAGGAAATGCCTCCAGGTTAACAGTGCCCAGCAAACTGCAAAAGCTTCTTTTTCCCAGATGGCCAATCTTCTTTCAGTTTCCGTTAATTTATGGCAAGTATATGCACACGGTTGCAGAGTCCCCGTCTAGTTTGCTTGTAGTAACACCGCCCCGACTGCTATGTCTCTTGTATCAGCTTGGATTACAAAAAGAGTGTCCATGTCCAGGTGCTTGAATACTAGTTCAGCAGCAAACAGTTGTTTCAGCTTCTCAAAAGTGGCTTGACATTCCATGGACCACTCCAGGGGTTTACAAGGCTTTGGTTTCACCTCCCCTTTGGTTTTTGGGAGATTTGTGATAGGCTTTGCAATCTTCGCAAAAGCAGAGATAAATTGACGGTAAAAATTGGCAAATCCAATTATTCCAATTGGATTATCCAAATCCAAATAGTCAATTTTTTCCTGGTGGAATTCACACTTGGACAACTTTGCATACAGTTCAGCTCGAAGTTTTTCCAGAACTGACCGCACTAGTTTCACACGTTCATCACGAGGCTCCGTGTAGATAAGAATATCATCAAGATAAACCAACACCTCTTTGTATAAATGTTCATGCAACACCTGATTTATGATATGCATGAATACTGCAGGGGGCCCCTGTAGGCCAAATGGAAGAATGTTGAATTGAGAACAACCCCTTGGGCAGTTAAAAGCAGTTTTCCACTCATCCCCTTCTTTAATTCAAACTCAGTAGTATGCTTCTCTCAGGTTGAGTTTCGTAAAAATTTTCCCTTCGGCCAAGTGGGCCAACATATCCTTCATCAAGGGGAGGGGGTTCACGTTCTCCACCGAAATGGCATTGAGGTTTCCATAGCCAACATATAAACGCAGAGAGCCATCTTTCTTCACATGGAACAATACTGGGGCTGCTACTCGGGGCCTAGCAGGTTGGATGAAACCACATTCCAAATTTTTATCAATAAATGACCACAGCTCTTCTAGCTCCCATGGTGTCATCGAGTACAGTTTTGGTTTTGGGAGTTTCACTCCTGGCAAAATTTCAATACTGCAATCTGTTGAGTAATGGGGGGGAGCTCATCCGAGGCCTTTTTCACTGAAAACCTTCTTTAAGTCCCAATATTCCTCTGGAATGCTCTCCTTCCCCCTCAGATTCTCGATGCCAGTGGAGGCCAGTTCTGTGGGATTCTTGGGTTTCAGTTGAGATTGCCCCTCCCTTTCTGGGGGTTGGTCAGTACGTATGCACAATGATCCCCTCCCCCAGTCAATGTGGGGGTTCCATTTCCAGAGTCAGGGCAAACCCAGTATTAGGGGACGCTCCATCCCAGGATCCACAATGAGAGAGACAAACAAAGTCTCTCTATGCTTCTCTATCATAATTTCTACTGGTTCTGTTATGAAATGTGCAGGACTGCCCCCAGCTGCTGATCCATCCAGTTGGCAAAAGGCTATGGGTGTTTTTAAAGTCTTCAGCCTTAAGCCCATTTTCTCCACTACCTCCGAGCTGATTACACACCTTGTGCACCCAGAGTCTAACAAGGCCAACATTTCCCCTTTGGCTCCCGATGTGGGTACCCTTAAT
>BHFT01038981.1:0-42800 GCA_004320025.1 Laticauda laticaudata
TTTATTGTTTTAAATGTGGTTTTATATTCTGTAAACCACCTTGAGTCGCCATGGGCAAATAGGCGGCAATATAAATGCAAGAAATATATAAATAAATAAACTTTCTCAAAGAAAACTTCAAACTGCACACTGTCTTTGCTCCTTCTTTCCTCCCATCCTGTTTACCCTCTCCTCCCCTTTGCACAAATGGCTAGCATGATGCAGTGCAAGTTCAGAGGGACTGGGCGATTTTTGCACTGATTTATTCTGTACAAGTTTCCCACAAGCAAAGATTTTGCTAGTAGGAAGATGGCAAGAAGTGTAGGAGCCTCGGCTCTTTCAAGGTTCCTCATCAAACTTGTGGGGACTTGTCATGAAACATCAGAATTGAGGATCACGTGATTGTGGCTCATTGCAGAAGCATGGCAGTGGTGCTGAACAGCAGTGGCAAAAAAAGTTCCAAAATATCATTTCCTTGGGAATGGATCCCAGGAATCTGTAAATTAGCCCATTTGAAGTATCTTTGTTGATGGTGTTTTGCCCTATTGTAGGAAGGCCCTCCCATTCACACATTAAAATATTATTTATTCTGAATATTAAAAAGGGGCAGGAAAGAATATTTCCCCTAAAGGAGAAATGGAGAAAAATCTTAACAAAGGTAGAAAGCAGCCCCAGTCTTCCTGCTATAGGAAAACAACCTCAAGCAGAAGCATGAAGAGGCCAGTCTTCCGGAAATTTTGTATCCATTCAGAAAGATTGGACCACTCTATTCATAAGCAAAAAACAAACAGAAATTCCAGATAAGCAAAACAATTAGGCAAGCCAAAAGTTGACAAGTTTAGGTCAGACAAACAGATTTGCATTTCCCCTTTTGCCTGTGACCCTTACAAGGCCCCATAGGAATCTGGCAAGAGCCATTAGAATATTAAAGAACATGTTCATACACAGGAACAGGCATCTCAATCATGAAGCCCCAAACAATCTATAAAAGCCCACCTATCTCAACCCCACTTTCTCATCCACCCCAGAAACAAGTTGCTGTCATCCATCTGCCATCCAAATAAACAGAGACCTTTTTTCCTTTCGGCCAGACTCCATTTTATTTCCAGTGTTTTTCTCCTGGTTTGGAACTGGAGCGGATTTTTCTTCCAACACTATGGTTGTGATTAAATTTATTTGCTGTTCATCTCGCAATTAGATGCAACTCTGGGAGTAGTGTTTTTGACCAATTCAAGAATACAAAGTATCTGTTGTGCTGTTGCGAAGTTCTCCCTCTGGTCCGCGTTCCTGGCAGGACCGCGGACCATTCTGATTGGTTGATGCCGTTTGACAGCTGGCTATATAAAGCGCTGTCAAACGGCATCAGCTGTTGCCACTAGCTGACTGCTCGTTAGCCCAGCAGTCGCGGCAACCCCTTTGTTTTCTCAATAAAGGTTCCTGCCTGTTGTTCCGTGTCCGCCTCAGTCATTATCCGCCGCTCTACAACAGTATCAAAATATACAAAAGTTTTAGTAGTATATAGATTTTCATGCCTGCTAATCATTGTAGTTCACCTAAAACATATAGGGATATTTCATTTGTATGATTCACCATTTTATAAATAACTACTTTGTTGGCATTTTTCATGTATTTTTAGCTTGCTGAAGTCATATTTGTAGACTTTTCTTTCTGGAGAAGTGCAGACTGTTTGCATTTTCAAAGGTCAATGTATGGAAGTACTAGGTAGGAATAAAATAAGCTCACATGTGTAAAGCTGTTGAGTAAGATGCCCTTAGAGTTTATTTAAAATTCCAGGGCCTGAAAGAAAATCAGGGAAAAGGTCCCATTACTGTATTATGAAACTATGTTCATAAGACTGACTAAAACTTAAAAGCACAACATGGGATAGGGTGGAGATCTCACCTTCTTAAGCCTAAGCTCATAGAACTACTATTGTCTGCCACTTTATTTTTAGGCAGCAGGAGTCTGTTATTTTATATCTTCTGCACCGAAGCCACTAGATGTCTCTACTAGATGTGCAAAACGACTTGCAGACAAGTTACTATTACTGTATTGGATCAATGTAGAGGCTTATATTCTCACACTACGCTAACAAAAAAGGACATACTGTAGGATCTAAGTCAGGTGAAGATGCTCTCATTTACTTTGTAACAGTCCAAGTGATCAGACATGGCATCATGCAAACTACTATGTCTACCATTCTGGGCAGAGGTGGCATTCAGCAGGTTGTGACCAGTTCTTGAGAACCAGTAGCAGAAATTTTGAGTAGTTCGGAGAACTGGCAAATACCACTGGCAAATACCACCCTGCCCCCATCTATTCTCTGCCTCTCGAGTCCCAGCTGATCAGCTGGGTTATCTTTTGTTGCCCTGCATTGGAGAACGGAGCTGGAAAGCAGGTTAGTGGGGTGGGGAGCAAACGTGCTATTCAGCAGGTTCTGACCAGTTCTGGAAAACCGGTAATGGACATTTTTAGTAGTTCAGAGAACCGGCAAATACCACCTCTGACTGGAGATTTTACAATATCCTTTCTCTGTCACACTTACCAACCCATGCCCACAGAACCGATAGTAAAAAAATTTGAATCCCACCACTGGGGAAGGAATGGGGATTTTAGCCTTCCCCTGTCATACCCACCAAGCCATACCACGCCCACCAAGCCATTTTACTAATAGTAAAAAATGTTGAATCCCACCACTGATTCTGGGTAAATGACTTCAGAATCACACTAATAGACTTTAAATTTCTTTTTTCCATTTCTAAGCTATTCCACGCTGCACAAGAAGAATGAAGCAGCTAGGCTGCAGTATGGTATCAAGTATCCCAAAAACTTTTTATGTCAGAATAAAAAAATACAAAAACAATAGAAATGAAATTTGTCATTTTAGGAGTGTAAAAAGCTGGTAGACACACCACCTGAATGAAATCATAGAACACATTCCCAGCAGGCATGTGCTGGGAGCATGTACTTTGGTTTCCCAAAGTTTACAGCATGCTACGCTAGGTAACACAGCTGCCCTTAGCTCCAAATTCAGGACCTTCATGTCTTGAAATCAAAGTCTGGAAAAAAAATGGCAGGCATTGAAATACTCTGTACTTATTTTCAAAAGTTCACTGAGGCCAAAGAGAAATTAAGTTCTGAAAATAAAAGGTGACTTCAGAGCATGACATGCTAGCTCTGCCGAGCAGCATCCAGAAATGTAAACTAACACCAGTGATTCTATTTTTTACAAATTGGTCTCATGACAACTTAGTGCAGGTTACATGATGGAACCACATAGTTAGGTATCAGCTTTGATATCTGTAACCCCAAAGGAATTCTCCTCAGAAGATGAAAATTAGGTAACATACATAGATCAGTCTTCCCTCACAGCAGCCTAAGGAGTAAGTGATAGCAATAGGAACACACTTTAAGGTTGTAATAAATACTTTTTATGGGCTATTGACATTCCTACCCTTATCCTTGCTAATATAACCCGTTGTCAATAAAATATAAACATGTCGTAACAAAATATTTCAGTTACAAGTATTTTATTTTATTTTTAAAAAATGAAAATATTCATTTCAGAAAAACCCCTTCTTTACTGATTCTGGTTAGGCCCCCAAATGCAATTAAAAATCATAAAAGCAACATTGAAATAAAAAAAATATAAAACACTAAGGGCTAAATTATAGGTATTTCACTTTTAAAAAACTACAAAAAAAGACTGGATGAATAAATATATTTTTGGCATCCTGCTAAACAATAGTAAGTAAGCTTGTTTAATTACTACTGACAATTTTTTGAACTATTTTCACCATGCTTAATCAATCTCTGATAATAAATGCATCAGAATGGGGCAGACTATAAAGAAGGAGTTTAGGCTTAATAATTTTGGGCATGTAAGTTTGATTGCTAACATTAAGTGTTGTACCTTATGATTCTTGACTCTTGATGAATGTATCTTTTCTTTTATGTACACTGAGAGTATATGCATCAAGACAAATTCCTTGTGTGTCCAGTGACACTTGGCCAATAAAGAATTGTACTTTATATAGTATACCACTGTGAGAACTCTGAATTAGGCTTAGAAAACAGGCGTCAAACAGTCAAGTTCACTCAGCATTAGACTTACATGAAACCTTGTGCAATCCACCATTCACTATTTATGTTGTCACATTCTGTGCCAGCTGTAATTTCAAGAGTTACTCCATAACAGCAGTGTATGTTACCAATACACTGAGTCATCAAATTAGGTCTCTGTCCTCCATGTAGAGATACATCTACTTTATCAATCAAAGCCTCTCTGTCCCCACACTTACGATGTCCTGTGATAATAATAAATTTACTACCAGTAATGATTTCAAGATATAAACCTAATCCTTACACTGGAGTATGAGTTTATCCAGAACAGGCATATTATCTAAATCCTGAATCCAGGCTGCAAAATCAGAAACAACTCATCTTTTTCAGGTTTATTTTTAGCTTGTTCTCCCACATATCATTCTTTATAGTCTCAAAACACTGACAGCTCCTAGAACAGTCCACTTCTGAGTTTATAGGAAAAAAGAATGTAACTAAATGTCATCAGTTTATTGATGAAAAGTAGCTCCAAGCTTGAAAATAATCTTCAGTTGTTTCAAATCAGTATGTGCATAAATGTGTGTGTGAAGATGCCTAGAGTCACTATATCAGTAAAATTTCTGGCATAGAAATTTATGCACATACACACTAAAATAAAATCAATTGAAGCTTTTTCAAATCCCCAACTAATTCTGTAGAGAAGCAAGTAAACCACATTGCCCAACCATGTTTTCCAATTTCAATGTATACTAGGATCAACTGTAATTGCCAAGAAATCAGGATATATGTCTCTTGTCTCTTCCTGGTATAACTCATCCATCAAGCTGCTTTATCTTTCTGCTAAATCCAGTTGTAAACCCAGACTGAAAAGAAACCAGATAATCTGTTTAATGCAATAGTTCATGAAGCTACAATATCATTGTTTTGTTCATCACCTTGGCTGAATATGCAAATATAACACATAAGAGGTAGAAAAAAATCTCCGCACAGACCACTGTGACATTTGCACAAAGTTCTTTGGTGACAAAATCACTCACAAGATCTCAAGTAGACTGCAGTCTTGCAAAATCAATGGGATTCTTTTTGACTTTATAAACATTGAGAATAGGTTGTTCTGTGTCATGAACTCTGTCTCCTGTAAGTTGGACTCATGCCTTTTTTGAGAGAGGCATTGCCTAGCGTAGAAGTAGTGCACTTTTTCTGAAGGTTGAAAATAGTGTTAGTCGCTGCCTCCTTCCAAGGTCAGTAAAATGAGGTCCCAGATTGTTGGGGGCAATATGCACTTGTATACTCTACAAACTCTTAGTCTGTAAAACACTATGAAGCAGTATGTAAGTTCATGAAACAGCACCTTACATGTATTTCACAAAGACATAAAAGCCACAAACACAATTATATATTTTTAAGATGTGTGGCAGACCTGAATTGCTGTTACAACTGATATTGTATTTTGTGATTATATAAATTGCCTTGAATCATAAAAAGTACAGTGAAATTGAAGTGTTGTGATAGGTGATAGATAGATAGATAGATAGATAGATAGATAGATAGATAGATAGATAGATAGATAGATAGATAGATAGATAGATAGATAGATAGATAGATAGATAGATATCTGGAAATTGAAAAATCTGGGAATTGTATCGCAGAACTTATGGGAACAGCATATTCTGGAGAAGACTGCATGATTCATGGCAAAGAGTACTGTACAGGGAAAAATATTTCTTTCAGGCAGAAAAAAATTAAATGAAATAACGAACTCAGCCAGTTAAATTCTTCTTTGCATCTGAATTATCCACAAGGCATGAATATTAATCTCATTCATTCTAAATAGGTTGTTTCTGAACTGTTATTTCACAGGAAAATCATTCTGCATTCCTAATGTTAATTTTTGTTACATTTTATTTTTATTTATTTATGAGATGTACATTCCATCTTTATTTTTGCAATTCAAAGTGGAAAATACAGTTCAAAATATTTTATATATATCAGATTTGAGTTTGAGCATGTAGAACATTATGATACCAAATGTGGAATGACATATATTTATATACCGTATATACTCACATATAAGCCGATCTCGCATATAAGCCGATCCTTTAAAAACTGCCCCAAAATGAGGATTTTTGAAAAAACTCGCATATAAGCCAACCCCCAAATACCATGGTGAACGTTTTTTTTTTTCCCAATTTGGGGGTCGCTTATATGCGAATAAATCTGGCTGCCCGACTTCGTACATTGAGAGCCAAGACTCTCATCGCTTCTGCAGGCAGCGGCTTCGCGCATGAGAGGCAAGACTCTCATCGCCTTTGCGGGCAGCGGCTTCGCGCGATAGAGTCTTGGCTCTCATCGTGCGAACGCTGCCTGCAACTCTCATCATGCGAAGTCGGGCAGCCAGATTTATTCGCATATAAGCCGACCCCCAAATTTTTGGGGAAAAAAAAGCATTCTAAAGTGGGCTTATATGCGAGTATATACGGTATGAGCATTCTAATGATCCATCTATCTCAGGGGTGTCAAACTCAATTTAATTCAGAACTACATCAGGGTTGTGTTTGACCTTGGGAGGCTGGGGTAGGCATGACCAGGGTGGACATGGCCAGCTCAACATCACTCAAGTCGGTGGTGCCTGTGATGGCCCAAGCACTCTGTCAGCAAAAACTTGTGTCCCTCGTGAGCTCTGTTTTCAGCTGTGATGGCCTCCTGCAACCCTCTGCCAACAAAAATGGAATGTTTTGTCTGGCAGAGGCACCATGGGCTGGTCTTTCTCTGTTTCCACTGTGGCCCACCGGCCAGATCTAAACACCCCGCAGGCCAGATCCATCCCCTAGGCCTTGAGTTTGACACTTCTGATCTATATAGTGATTTAACAGATAAACATGGGTTGAGATATTCTAAAATTCTACCTAAATAAATGTTAATTCTGACCCCAATGACCTTGTGGTTTTAAAGTAGCTGGCATTGCAATAAAATTGCTAACCCTAAAATTATATTGTTTGAGGTTTCCAAGAAGATAATACTAGCTGTTTCCTACTGAAGTGTATAAAACTGCAAGAATACTATAATTTCAACAATCATGTCTGGATTACAGGATATAACAAGACATAATAATTATAAATTCCTTACCCTGGAAAACTTAAGAAATATATTACTGAATGTAGGTTACTGATTTATTTTCTTTTTCCACGCATTTTTCCTCTTATCTGTTCTGTTCTTATTTATTCAGTTTGAAATCTTGAAGGATTACATTCTCACGAGGTTGAGGTAAGATATAAATCTGGAAATTTATATCTGTTTTCCAATGTTGAACCTTGTAGATTAGTAGATATGACAAAATGTTCACTGACAAAGTTAATCTGAATTAAATGTCCATAAATAAGAACAGATAAGAAGGAAAAGGAGTAGAGAAATAAAGTATGTATTTGTGCATATCAATAATTTTTTTGATGAAAAACATTAAAGTTGCAAGTCAGGCTCTTAACAAGAAATCAAACACGGTGGGCCATACTTCTGGTAAACACATTTGTACACTGGCGTTAACACTTAATCAGAAAATATCTTATATTGAATCTCAGTTTGGATCAGGTACCCAAGATCTGTACCAAAACCAGAGGCTATCTAGGATGTGGGGGTACTCAAGACAGTGGCTACAGCCACAGAGTCAAAGCCCCAAGCTCTTTTAGATGCATTGCATGTGTAACACAGATTTAAAAAGGGAAAGAGTGGTTGAAGCTGCCATTTTGATTTCTTTTACATGTCCCTTGTGCATAACCCTTAGTTAGAAGTTATTTTTAGGCCTATAATTGTAGAAAAGGTTATTCGTATGTAATCCCTTCGAAAACAATTATTCAAGGTGACATTTCCTTCTCAAGAACATCACTGAGAATATTTAATATGAAAGGGAGTTTCCTAATGACTGTAATAGCATAGCACTTTACAACATAGCTTATTTATACTTACTTAAAAGAAAAATCCCACTGTTTATGGATCTAAGTCTCAATAAGAAGAGATAGTTGGAATGGCTACCAGGTTCTCTATGACCAGTTTGGACATCAATTTCATATTTTATGACTTAAATGGGAGAATTATTAGATTATTGATTATTCAAAACAACAAAAATTATTTATGCAGGAATAAGTCCTGCTGAATCAACAAGATTTACTTCTGCATATAAGTATGTACAGAATTGCATTGCTATCTTTGAATGTTCACTTTCTAATACCATTTAACCTGAAAATTATATATTTAATAGGAAAACTTGGTCAACATTTTAAATGAATTCCTGGAGAAATATGCAAAATAATGTTCACATTACCTTCTGTTTCCTGTTGTGTTAGCTGGCCAAATATACAACCCATGTAAGATTCACAAGTATTCTATTATCTCCATTCTGGAATATCTACAAAATCTAAAAAACAAAAGATCTTGAAATTGAAAAATAAATAAAGCTTGGAAACTTAAGTGTCAGAATTCTTTGCATCCTGAATTCTAAACTTACCCATTTTCTTTTTTCTAACTTTGGAGCTCAGATTTAGAAAAAACAAAATATTTTATGATGTAATATAGCAAAATCTTTCTAACTTTCCACGTTTTTAAAATAAATAGAAAACTAGTAGGGATGTACAGCTAAAAAAGCTAATTTTTCATTCAGCTTCATGACTACAATCAGACTAAAACAAAGAGATTTTTGCCTCTTGCACAGAATGAAAACAAATTTCATTTTACTACTGAGGTTCTATTTATAAAACTAGGATATCCACTTTCCTTCGAAGAAAGCTTCGGAAGATACAATAGTCTCTGACATACAACAGTTCATTTAGTGACTAAACTAATATGATGATTTTACCAGCAGTTTCCAGACAAGCCTCGGAGAAGGTGATAGGACCGTAACAGTTGTGAATCGTATAAACTGTGCCCTTTTTCATGTCTTACAGGTGGACTCCTGGTAGGGGAAGCCCCTGTCAAGTCTGACTTGCAGTCATGGACTCACCTAGATAAGGGACTGGGTGGTGGTGGCGTGACTCATGCAAGGCTGAGACAAGTGGGGCCATGGCACATGACGGAAGGATGTCACATCACAGCTCTGCAAGCACACAACCAGACAGCAGCAAAACTCCACGACAGTCTACGAGGGGAATGCTGATGGGTCGGAGAGTAGCTGAAGTGGCAGGACTGATCCTGCCAACATCCAAGGTCTGGGTGTTGGCTTTGTGTTCTGTTGGGGATTGGCAGCAAGCGAAGTAACCTGCATAGGAGGAGGGCTCCTGAGTGGGTGGACTGCTGGATGGGTGGAGTTTGGAGAAAAGATATAAAAGCAGCACTGGTAGGAAAGCTTCCAGCACTAGCTTCATATGGGACTCGCTGTCTATTGTTGCTGCTCTGTCTGAAAACCAAGTTGGATTAAAAAGAAACCCTGCATCTGAATTATGTGTTCTGAGGTCATTCTTGTGTCTATGGGTGTCAGCCAATGGCAGTTGGAGAGAAAGCCATGGAAAATAGTCGTTTAAGGGTTTCAAAGGCTTGGTGACACTTATCAGTCCACTGTAGGGGCTGTCCAGGCTTGGGTTTTTTCTGAGCGGTTTTATTTTCAATAAATCTGTTTATGGGCAAGGCCACTTATGTGAACCCTAATATGAATGTCTATAAAAGTTTGCAAAGCCTAGCAGACTTTGCACCTGTTTCCTTGTCTTCGGCGCTTGCCATTCCAAAACTGCCTTAACTTTACAAGGATGCATTTGCAAGCCCTGATTCGACATGTGGCACCCCAAATAATCCAGTGAAGTGCAGTGGAACTTGCACTTCAAGAGCTTAACATCAGCCTTCAAGATTTTCTCCCCTTGCTTTGCATCTTTCAGCTGTCATAAGTAACAGGGGGAGAAGGGGAGAATTGTTATGGGAAGTGAGCTGGAGGTGTTACAAACCAGAACTGTATAAGCTGGGGGGGTGTAGATTCTTCCTTAGGTTTCTATTCTATGCTATGCACAGCTGCAACTCTTTATCAAAATATGTCAAGGTCAACGGACAAAGGCCTCATCACCACCTGGACATGCCCACATGATGATATACACAACTTTTAATTGAATGAGCGACTTGAACTATTGGGGTGGGAATGTTACCATTACTTTGTATGTGTGATTTACACGCCCATTTTCTCAGATTCAGAATTCTTTTGTTGCTACCCCTTGATTTCCAGTAAAAGATATCTTTTCTCTGATTAAAANTTGTTGCTACCACTTGACTTCCAGTAAAAGATATCTTTTCTCTAATTAAAAGAGTCTAAGTATTTCTTTCTTGGATTTTGAATGGAGCACCAGCTGACACACTACATGTAAATCTTGATTTCAGGATGAAGTATCTATAAAAACAAGAAAGAATATTAGGAAAGGGATTTCTGCTCCAGCCCAATAATTTTATGAGTCCATGGTGGTCAGCCCAAATATTTTTGTTTTATTTATTTCTATTTATTAAATTTGTATCCTGCCTTCCTTTACTGCCTTGTAAATAACTGAAAATGGCAAATATACATAATTTTCCTGCCTATTTTAACCCACAACAGCCAGTCTATGGGCTGGACTGAGAAAGTGGCTGACCCACTTTCACCCAGCCAGCTTTCATGTTTAAACTGGGACTAGAACTCACAATCTCCTGCTGATTGCCCAAAATCACTCAGCCGGGTTTCATGCCTAATATGGGGACTAGAACTCACAGTCTGCTGGTGATTGGCCCGAAGTCATTGAGCCAGCTTTCATGTCTAAAGCAGGACTAGAATTCATAGTCTCCTTCTAGGCCTGTGCTGTCGCAGCCAGTCTATGGGAATAATTATAGGATAGGATAGTTACGTAGGAATTATGAGCTGTCCCTTTAAGAGAATGCATCATGGTAAATGTAGTTAAAGGTACCCTGGGAAATGTAGCTCATGTTACATGGCCACATCTAATTGTAATCCCAATTGGTCACTAATTTGACCCTCGATGGGTTGCAGGAGTTTTCCTCACTTTTGCCTGAATTCTCTAACTCAAAGCAGCTGCTTTCTATCGCTACGAGATGGGTTAGAAGATAACCATCTTTTACCTACAAAGCAGATATACAAAGGATTGGTCATTAAAGAACTTCATCATGAATGTGAGTTATGAGGAACCCTGATGAACTAATAAATGGACTTTGTTATGGACCTCTTGTTGAGTTTATCTATCTGCATCTGCACAGCTTACAAATCCACCACTGTGCAGAATACAGAAAAAGACCAGCATTTTAGCCATTATGCCAAAGTAGGTCTCAGTTAATGTTAAACCTAGGGCAGGTTTTTGGACATTACAGGGCGTCTAGGTATGTATCAAGGATACAGTTAAGTTCTGAAGATGACCAGAATGTAAAATCAATATAATAGTGATTATATACATTTTAAAACCAAAGAGGCCTCAGAAGAGCATTTTGAGAACCCAATTAAGAAAGCACGGTAAGTTAAATTAACACTTGCAGATCCCAAATTTTAATGTGCAGGGTGTAGTTTAGGTATATGTTACCCACCTGTACACAAAAGTTTGACTGAGCTAGTGGTTGTCCCAACTAAGAAATACTGGTAAAGGCCCGGTCCCACTGCACTTACAGATGCAAAGAGGATGTAAAACGTTAAAAAAAGCTTGCCATCCGTTGGAACTTGGAAAACGCTATCATCCTTGTAGTACTCACTGCCATACGTTTGTTTCATGCTCTATCCATCGAGCATGCCATCCACTCGCGATTTCATCCAGCGCAAGAAGTTTTGAGCTGCACTAAAACTTTGTTCGAACAGATGAACTTTCCGCTCGGTTTACGATATACATCCGCAACTATATTACATGCAACAAACCATTCTTATGTCCTTATCGATCCATTAAAATGTCTGCATGTATCCTCCTGCATCGCTCTGGGCCCATCCCCTCAACTCACATCCGCTGCAGCTGGAAAACGGGAAAGAGGCACCGGCAAAAACAAAGGTACACAGAACATCTATCACCAAGCTTTAGTAGCATGGAAATAGAAGGATGTAAAGGAAGTATGCATCTCGTTATATAAAGGACTTAAAAAAATGGACAAGAAAACGTTTTGATCTGGGATATATCTCGTATATTAGATGTCTGGAATATGTCTAGAGTATGTAGAAGAAACACCGACGTGGACAACCGATATTTCCTATTAAAAAGAGGGAGAAATATCATCTGGATCTCAGATGAGTCAGCAGACGTGCGTGTACAGGACCTCTTCACTCTTGGTCTTGGTCTTCAACATCATCAATTGTTCTTCCACCATGGGATGATGACAACCAGCTCCGTATGAATACTTGCGCTCATTCATCACCAAAACCAAAAAACTGTTCAGGACGTTTCAAGTTTTACCACAGGAAGCGAAGAAGGAGACGTCCAAGAAGCTGTGTGGGGTCAGGGATGATCGTGCGAAGAATGGATTGGACTGTTATGACCAGTTGCATGGTGGAGCTGAGGAATGAAGACCCTCGCTGCATTCCATCACTTCAGAGAGATGCCACCAGGCCATGTTTGACAAACTTGTAGACGTCTCTGAGACCCACGTTGGACCAAGCCGAGACACCAAACTTGCCGTCCCAACCTGGACCCTGGACTGAAGCGTTGGCACTGACTCTGCGCCACGCTGGCCTCTGTAACCCACATACAGAAACATGCAGTATGCTATGGAGGGGTGCCACCACTAACAGAGTCAGCAAAGTGTGTCAGAGAACGTGGTGCGGCCATCATTGAGAGAATACGTGGAGAGCTCCTCCAGTGTCCCAACCACTAGAGAAGGCTGGAGGAAAGTTGCAGAACAGTGGGCGATCAGAGGGTTGGAACTTTCTCCCACACCTTGGAGCCAATAGATGGAAAGCACGTGGGCCTGCAAAAGCTTCCACCCAACCTTCGGGGATCCAATTTATTCATACTACAAGGGCTTTCTTCAGCATCATCCTCTTTGCCATTGGTTGTATGCTGACTACAAATTCAATGTACAGTCGACTTGCTTCAGGACCGGGGTCAGTTTCAGATGGCCCAGGTATACAATGCAAGTTGACGCTCAAGGATGGGCTTGGAACGCAACCCTCATCATGGGTTTCCGTCAGACACCCCAGCCCATAACAGACAGATGTGCCCTACTTCTCTGTTGGTTGATACGCCTGGTCCTCCCTCAGAAACCTACCCTCATTGAAGCCGTTATAGTTCAAGATACCTCACCCGGTAAAAGAAGGATCTTCAACTACAGGCTCGTCCAGGGCAGACGGGGTGGTGAGAGAACACCATTCGGCATCCTGGCAACAGGTTCCAGATACCATCTCTCACCACCATGCCGCATGACCCAGAGTACTGTGAGGAGCATCGTGGAAGGCTGCATATCCTGCCACAACTCTTCATGCGCACCCGATACCCGAGTTTTGCAGAACAGACTTGTCGACCGAGTCAAAAGGGAATGGGGACATGGAGCCCTGGTTGGAATGGAGGCAAGGACGTAACCTGATAGAACACTTGTGGATGTACAAGGCCCCATACAGATGCTTCACGTTTGAAGGGAAGAAAGCAGCGCAACCTTACTGAGACACTGGTGCAATCTCCCCATCTGGAAAGTGGAGTGGCAAAGAACAGGATTGATAGATGATTAATGGTATGCTTTCCTTGAGGCTGTCGCAAAACAGTTGATGACGATTGTAGCCATGCTATGTTGAGTGCGTTCGTGGCAATGAATATGCATTAATAAAGAGCTTTGTTTATTTTAAAATGTGTTGATCAATGAAATAAATTGTTATGATTAAAAAAAAGGTCCATATGTAGTGCAGCTCTGAGTGTGGAGGTAGGGCGACCATTACAAATCCCACATATTGCTTGCACTGGAAGTTTATCTATCCCACAACTATCCTTATCTAATCCACACAGCATGCCAAAGGTCTTAACCATTTTTTCAAAGTTTTCACCAACACTTATTAAGTATAAAAAAATGAACCAAAGTAAATTAAGCCTGTGTTAAGCATAATAACCTTATTAACTTTCTTAGGTAAACTTTATGACTTTATTAATAAGCAAAATGAACCAAGTACACTGTTTGAAGTGTCTTAAGCAAAGGATAAACTTTCTTTAGGTAAACTTTATGACTGCATTAAATAAGCAAAATGAACACAAGTTAAAGTGTCTTAAGCAAAGTAAACTTAACAAGTAAACAACTCAGTCTCTGACCACTCTTCTCAGTCACTTCTGAGGTCATGTCATGTCTCACTGTTAAGTGGGCAGGGGACTGTGGCTTGAGTGCTGGCGTCTGAGAGCACCATTGGTGGTGCTTTGGCCCCAAGGGTACAACAGGTGGTGGTGTGTTCAGGAAGCTATCCGAGAGCTGACTCAGTCCCGTGAGGTTTGAGGGCCCTTCATCAAGGACTTGAGATTGTCAGGGCCCAATACTGATGACAGATTGTCATTGACGGGTCTTGAGCTGTGGGTGGGAGGAAGGAGGACGTAGTAGTCGGGCTGTCTGATCTGTAGCTGGAGTTAAGGAGTTGGCCGTCTGTTGGCGGTGCGATAAACCTGGGCCTGGGACTGAAGTTCTGGCTCTGCTGTGGAAGGTCTGGTCGTCATAGCCTAATGGTAGGTGAGCGGACTGTTTGAAAGTGTGAAGGGCTGTGGACATCGCCTGCGGGTGGAGGATACAGACCTGGACTGTGGCAGAAGCAGCTCTCCACTGGGCCTTGAGGGTGTGATGCAGAAGTGCTGATCGATCTTCTGCTTCCATCACACCTGCGTACTGGCCTCGGGCAGGCCCTGAGGCGTTCTGGGCTCACGTAGGTGATGAAGGCTACCGGCCCAAGGATTGCTCTGTCCAAAGTGGGACCAGCTGAGGAGAGAAGATCTGTGCTGAGTTTGATTGTGTCCCTGATCTCCAAACAGCACACCGTGTGGTCCTAGGCCCTCCAGTTCGAGCCTCTCTGCCTGCCACCGTCTGCGAGCTGGGTGGGGTTAGCAGAGGTGGCCTCTGGTGTGGCTGCTGTATTCTTCCTCCACTTGTGACCAGCAGGGCGTCATCCTCCACGGGATCCTCCAGGTCATAGCCGGCATGGGAGGAGGCTGCAGTTTGTCAAGAGGGTCTTTCGTTAGCCAATGACGGCCCTCTGAAGACACTCTGTCCTGGACAGGGCAGCTGGCTCCTGGTGGATAGAGGGCTGTCTGTCTGTGGGCGTGTCCTGCAGGGAGACGGGTCTCAGAGGCGCTGCTCCTCGGTGGCGGATCTCATCCCTCTCCTAGGAAACTGCCACTTGGACCATGGATGTATTCATCTCCTGATTTATAGTATAGCTTGACAGCGGCCTGCCTGGATTTCTGAGGTGTAGCTTGCCATACCCAAGGTGTGCATTGTGCTTCCACCATCCAAGGAGTTACTTCTCTGCAGATGTACCCAGGCCCTCTGCCTTGTCTCTCCATGAGCTGCCTACTTTCGTGTTGGTGTCCCGATACAGTCGTGGTGCCCTTTTCTCCTGAGTTGTACTCATTCTCCATCAGCCATTCCAGCACCTCCTCCTCATGCTCCTTCAAAAGGGGTATTTGTTTCCTCTCCCTTCTCCTTCCTTGCCTTTGCCTCCCTGGCAGGGGCTTCCAGCAGGGCCTTCAGGTGCGCATTCGAGCAGCAAGGGCCTTTCTTCAGCAGTCAGGGGCTTTGGGCCTTGGACTGTGTGCCACCACAGCGCAGCAGCTTCAGATGTCAGTGGCCAACGAGGTGGATGCTGGTTTCTTGGCCTTCTTCATCCTTGCCAGGCTGAACAAAGTAGCACGGGCCTTCCTCTTCTTGCCTGAAGACGAACCTCATGGTGTTCCTACAAGATGTAACTGTGCAAACACGTCTTTTTACCCCTGTATGCTGATTGCATGTCATGCCTGACATCCTTTATCATCCACGGAGCTGATTGCGAATTCATACTCCCCATAGCACAGTGTAACGCTTTGCATCCGAGTATACATCTGCGCGCATCCCTTTGTGGTTCCTATAGGCGTACCGTGATGCATCCGCTTTCATTCCGGCTATTGCATCCGCCCTTCCTGCTATGCATCTGCTTTAAATTCTCCCCCGGAACCCCTTTGGAGGATCATCGGCTTCCATCCGCTTTTCATCCACTAGGGCTCCCGGAACTGAACATCTGGTTTAACATTCCCACTACAGACTACCCACATCTGTTCTTTTCTGTTCTTTTCCGTTCTGTTATGCAAATTTTGCCACTTTTTGGAGCGGATGCACAACTGGATGGCAGCCAACTCCCCGAGGATGGAGCCACCCCCGAAATTTTGCTCGTCCGCTGTGTCCTTTATGCATACGTTTTGCGTCCGTCGGCCAGTGGGCCTTTACAATACTAACCACTTTCTACTTGTTTGCTAAAGTAAATTCCAAAGTTCCTTTCTCTCTCTCTATCCAGGGGTGGGATTCAGCTGAGTTCAGGTGAACCGGATGTTAAATTTACATCTGGTTCACGGAACCGGTAGTTGAACTGACTGGCTGGCCCCACCCATCCCACCCAGAAGTCTCTATGTGGCCTGTTTTGGATGCAGGTATGCAGGGTCTGCATGGAGGCTCTGGGAGGGCAAAAAATGGTCTGAACCAAAAGTTCCAGAAGTCCGGAAATGGTCCAGAACCCCTCTGGAGCCCAGGGGAGGCCATTTTCATCCTCCTAGGGGCCTGAGGGAAGCCTTTGGACTCAGGGGAAGGTGAAAAACAGCCAAAGCAGAAGTTTCGGTAGGCCACCCCCACCTTGGCCACGCCCACTCAGGAACCGGACACAGAGCCGGTTCCTGGGATTTTTGAATCCCACCCTGTTTCTACCCAAAGGAATTCAGAATGAAGAGGCCTTCTCTCTGGTTAGATTTCTTATCTGAATGGCCACTTGCCATGAAGGAACATGGTCACTGAATGTGCTGGTTGACACCCTCCAAATACAGAAGAGTTTCCTGTCCTTTATTCCAGTGGTGGGATTCAAATTTTTTTTACTACCAGTTCTGTGGGTGTGCCTTTATGGGCGTGGCAGGGGAAGGATACTATAACATCTCCAATCAGAGGTGCTATTTACTAGTTCTGTGAACTACTCAAAATTTTCATTACCGGTTCTCCAGAACTGGTCAGAGCCTGCTGAATACCACCTCCGCTTTATTCCCTTTTGTGAGAGCACAGTTGATTTGTGCAGCTGAGCGGTTTGCTTTATCTCAGCTGTTTTAATCACAGGGACTGTGATTAAATTTTGAAATGTGCAGCACATGTGGGGAGCACCAAACTGGTTGTTATACCAGTGAAATCCCACCCGAGAATGTATGACCCCAGGACACTTGAGTCAGTTGCCAAGCATGTAAATTTAGATCATATGACTGTGGGAATCAGAGGTAGTATTCAGCAGGTTCTGACCCATTCTGGACAATCCGTAGCGGAAATTTTGAGTAGTTCAGAGAACCAGCCAATACCACCTCTGACTGGCCCCGCCCCCATCTATTCTCTGCCTCCCATTGAGTCCCAGCTGATCAGTTAGGTTTTCTTTTGTTGCCCTGCACAGGACAATGGAGCTGGAAAGCAGGTTAGTGGGGTGGGGAGGGAGATTTTGCAGTATCCTTCCCCTGCTATCCCAAGCCATACCCACCAAGCCAAGCCAAGCCACGCCCACAAAGCCATGCCCATAGAACCGGTAGTAAACAAATTTGAATCCCACCCTGTTGGGCAATACCACAGAAGTCCTATGTGTGAAAAAGTCATATTGCTTTTTTCAGTACTGTTGTAACTTTGATTGTTCACCATCAAAGTATCACATCACAATTCATATATGTGTCTCTGTCTATTATTAGTCATGCCAGGAATCAATGCTGCATATACAAGGGATTCCAGGTTTCAAGATACCATATAGGGAATCCAACTACTGAAGTGAATTGTGGTGTAAAAGCAGTGTTTAATTTTAGGAACTTTAAGACTTGGACTTCAGTTCCCACAATTCATCAGCCAGTTGGGCAACTTTAAGATGAGCGGGGTTTCCACTATGGCTGGGGAACTCTGGGAGTTGAAGTTCCCACATCTTAAAGTTACTCAGCTGGCTGGCAAATTCTGGGTACGGAAGTCCACACACCTTAGTTGCTAAGGTTGAGAAACACCGAATTGGTTGAGTTCCTTCTTTGAAGAAGGAACATTATCAGAAACTTGGATATGTCACTGGAGAGCAATGAATATCCTGGGGAGCTTTTGGGGTGAGTAATTTCCTCAGTCTACTTTCGGATTCTCGTCCAAATCGGGTTGCAGACGCGGCTATCCTATAACGTCCCTGCGTCTATTGAAGGCATGACTTTTCTGATTTAAGCGTCTCAAAAGCGCATTCCGCGATCTGTCTGTCCGTATTCATCGGGTTCAAATCGAGACTAACTGGAGCGGATGGATTAGGAAGTCGGATTAGGGCTGGCACCAAAGAATGGCGGAACGGCCATTTCCCGCGAGTCGGTCGAACTTCGCCCGAGAGCAAGGCTTGCATCTGGGCGGACTCCCGAAGGAGAAGCCCTCGGCCCGCAGAGGAGCAAATCAGGGCTCTGGGAACCGACTGGCCGGAGAATCGACCCCTTCCAAGCCCAGTTCGCGGGCTGGTTTTATTGTACTTGGAAATAGGTGAACTAAGTGAAGCAGTGAAGCGCTCTAGCAGGCAGACAGGCGCCCCTTTTCCAGTCTCACCCAAGGGAACGAGCCGGGGACAAGACAAGTCCCACCACCTCTAAAGAGCAACTCAGCGATGGGGTCGGGGTGCGAGACCCCATTTCTCCCATTCGCAGCCTCAAATAGAGATGGGTGGGGGGCAAAATTCTGCGGCCCTATTCGCAGGCTGGATATTTGGGATCCATTGAGGCGAGCACCTCTCTTCTCACTTGCCCTGGGAGTGAGTTGTTCGGGGGGGGGGGNGTGAGTTGTTGGGGGGGGGGGGAGCCCTCGAGTTTTAACACTTTCGAGGTATTTCCATCCCACCCCTCTTATTTGTGCCCGCGTTAATGCCGCGGTGTGGGAATAACCTTTTGTTCCACCATGGCTCGACGGAGCCGTCCTTTGAGAAGCTTCGTCTTTTCGCCAGCGCTTAAAAAGGCCGAGCTCAACTCTTCGGAACCATTTGGGCAACTTTAGGATGTGTAGCTGCTGCCCGATTCCTAGGCTGCTCCCCGCCTTGGCAGAAGAGACTCCCGGGTTTTGCAAAAACGCCTGTGCTCCAGGAGGGCCCCGCACGAGGCCGGCTCGGTGGCTTTTATTATTTATTTATTCGGAAGCCAGCCAGTCTCTCAGCTTAGCACAGCGCCGTATCTTTTTCAGGGCAGGCGGGACGCTTGGGAGACGCGTATCGCTTGCTTTTCCTTGGGGGGTGGGGGGTGTTGGTTAGTAGTGTGGGGAGGGAGAGCCTCAAACCCAGCGGCGTCCTCCTTGGAGCAGGAGGCGAATTTCGCCAAGGCTGGGCGACATTGTCTGCCAAAGCAGCAGGGTTGTTAATGCTCCAGTTGGCNTCCCCCCCCCCCCGCCCGCCCGTCCGCCAGTCGGAGCGACGGACAGATCCCGCTTTGCCTTCTGCAACCGAACCAGCGCCCAACTAAATAAGTCGGGGGGGGGAGGGTAGCCGCAGACCAGGAAAAGGGGGCACGCGCGGGAGGGATGTTTCGTCTGCGGCGGAGTTTTCCCTGCGTATGTATGTGTGTGCGAGAGAGCGAGAGGGTTGGGAATTGCCTTCGGTTTCGGTCTGGCCTCGCAGGCTCCGTTAATTCCGAAGATTCCGGAGCTCGCGCGGCCCGACCCAGGAGACTCGGGCTGGGACTGGCGCGGAAGGCGAAAAGGAAGGAGAGCCTGGGGCTCGCTCCCTTGCCGAGAGAGAATGCAGGAATTCCCGGGGTGACCGTTTCGACAAGGTAAGAAAGGCTCTGAAGGAGCCAGAAAGCGCTTTCCTCTCTGGCGGCAAGAGAACAATGCTTTTAAGCCTCCGCTGAATCAATAATTTTTCTAAAAAATGGATTGAACCGTGGCTTCTCTCGGCTCGAGTCCGGGGGAATCCCAGGAGGGTGTTTCATGCAGCCTTAAAAAGCGTCCGACCAGAGGTATTTAAGGACCAAAGAGAGGGAACGAGAGTGAGCGAACGGTTTCATAACAGGAAAGTCGCCCGTTACAAATAACCTATTTAAAAAAATAATAATCCTAGATTTTTATTATCCTGTTGTTTTTTGCAAGCTTAAATGTAATGTCCTCTCGCCCCCTGGCGGTCGACTCTTGTAAGGGCAGCAGACGACCCTCAGAATGACGCTCGCCGTAATTGTGGGGAGTTCCAGAAATCTACAAATTGTACTGGTGAAAAGGAAGAATAAACACACACACACACACACACACCCCTTTTTAGCATGGTTTGGGCTTGCTTGCATTTGAACTTCCGGCGGCCCAGAAAGAAGCTAAATGGCTTTAGGGAGAATCGGGATTGGAGAGGTGGGAGCTGGAAGTGAGAGGCGCTAAGGCAAAGCAACGGTCTTTCTTAGCTTCCCATTTTAAGATAAATTACAATTTTCCCATTTTAAGATAAATTACAATTCAGGTGTGACCTTTTAAAAATGATTTAAAGTTGTAGACATTCTTTCCAGATGTGGTTAAAAATCAGAAATGTACTGAGGTTCGATTTATCCAAATAAACTATTTGAGAGCTAATCATGAGCATGTTTATTTATAAGATTATTATAGCTTGTTCCAAAGGTATATGTCAATATATATATATATATATATATGCCTGGAATAAGGATGCAGATATTGTATATACCTGAAATTCAGTGGGACTTTTGACAAAAAAATTTTTTTAAAAAAAATTCCAGTAATATGGATATCATTTACAGATTAACAAAATTGGAAGGGACCTTGTAGGTCATCCAATCCAATTCCCCTGCCCAAGCAGGAGATCCTATGCCATTTCAAAAAGAAAGAAAGGAGAGAAAGAAAGAAAAAGGAAGGGAGAGAGAGAGAAACAAAATCATCAGGGATTAATTTTTTGATTTCTAATTAGCAAATGACAAATCAGCCATCAATAGACACATACAAATGAACAACATTATAGGCTATGCAAAAGAGAACTCCAAGGTTAACTTCAGACCAACAATCAAGAAACTGCAAAAGAGCCCACCCAGTCTCTTACACCAACTCCACCCACATAGAATATAAACTGACAGCAAACATTACTCCTTACTAACACTGATGATGTTACCTAGTTTGGATAATGAAAAGTCTGCAAGAAAACAATCTAGCTCACAGCGCCAAGGACCCCTAATTTCTAATTTTACTTTACAAACCTGGGGGTTCTTGGCAGCCTCTTCTCCAGCTATAATAAGAGGTTTGAGGTTCATCAACAATTGGATGAAATCAGCCAGATGTTCTCCTATTGGCCTAGTCTTTAAAATTATATCACTAAACATGGTACAAACAAAATAAGGTTGCACCCATACACCATTCTGAGAAGTGGGGAGCAATGGGATTTTCTTCTGGGCAATGAAAAAAACTCTGGTCATCTGCATGGTTTTTGCAAGAAGCAATAATTTAAAAGGGCCTAGTATATGCTTTTTATATTAAAGATGATACCAGTATGCATTTTGTTTACCAAGGCTTTTGATGTATGGCTAGATGGATTTGTTATATTGTGCCCCAGGAATCTTTTTAAGTTTTTATTGCCTGTGTTTTAAAAACAGTATCAATCCATTGTTACAAAAATAATTGATCTTCCAGGGCAGATTTATTAGACAGCCAGTTGGGTGTGGTAATTAAAGGGACCAGGCTAGAAGATGGGAGACCCGCCTAGGCTTAATAAAGCCACCTGGATGATCTTGGGCCAGTCACTTTCTCTCAGCCTGAGGAAGGAGGCAATGGCACTTATGAAAAACTTCTCCAAGGACACTAGCCCATGCAGACTCCGAGAAGGGAGGGGGGGGGGGAACTAATAAAAGTCAATTAGGAATTTTCTCCTAATCGGCGCATAGTATAGGATTAATTTGGCAGGGTGTCCTTGAAGGACACCAACAGAAAATAAAGAAGGGTGGGACACGAAAACCCTTGCCTACCTCGCTTCCCCGCGCCGACGGATCTTGTCTCGCTTCCTATGCTTCCTGCCCGCCCTCTTTTTTTAACCCTTCCCACTCTTGCGTGGTTCTGGTCGCTTTGCGTCCGTCCGTTTCCCCCCCCCCCCCCCCCCCCCCCCCCCGTTACTTATGGCNCCCCCCCCCCCCCCCACTTCCCGGCCTTCCCTCGTGGGCCTTGGAGAGAACGGCTGCTAGCCTTCCCGCTTGGCGCATCTCTGCTGTTGTTGCTTTTGGAGTAACAGCTCCGCATGCTCCACTTCCCTCCGCCCCACTAGCTGGCATGAGGGGGAAGGCTCGGATCCACGGGACTCGTGCGCCGGGCCACCCACCCAGTTCCGGGAGTGGCCGCCGGGAAGTCTCATAGTGACTTGAGTTGCCGTCTATGTTGATCTTTCCGGCGCCCGAGCTCAGGCAGTGCGTTTTTCCGCCCTTGCTCCCGCGGCCTTTTATAGGCGTGCCACTCCCGTCGATGGGCAGCGTGCTTTTTCCTGGCCGCTTTCCTCCCACCTTCCACTCTAGCCGTTCCCCAACACTGTTCCACGACCGAAAGGTGTTTCCTCGACACACCCACCCATCCGCTTCTGTAGCAATCCGCTCGGATTGCGTCCTCCCGTCCCGGAAGACTGAATTCCTCTTTCGGATCCTCCGTGGATCCCGGAGCTTTTACTCAGAGCCCACGGGCCGTCCAAATACGTCTAAGCGGAGAGATTTGAGAGAAGAAATTATCTTCCTCTTCTTAATGGAAATAGGAAGTGGCTGGTATTGAGGATGGAGGGGAGAGAGAGCTCGCTTCAACCGTTGCTAATTTGCCTAAGTCGGTTCTGCTATGATTGTCTCATCTGAGTAAAACAACTGTAGTTTTGTTTCAGGGTGGGAAAAAGCCAGCTTTCATGGTTCCCTTTCCTGATTGGATTGACCTCCAGGCAAAGAAGATGTTAATAAACTAGGAAAGACGGATCCGTAACAATGACATGACAGAGGTGCCGAGCATTTTGCTTATAACCTGGCGCTCCAGCGCTGAATTTACTGTGATTTTTATGGGAAGCGTAGAAGTCTCCAGTCAGAGGCCTCCAGCTCAACGGGACTTCAACTCCCATAATGCCCTAGGCGACTCGGACATTGGCCATGCTCGGTAATGTTGATGGGCGCTGAAAGCCGATGTCGCTGGAGGGCTCCGCGTTGGGAAATGGAGAGGCGGGGGAGCGATAGAATTTAAAGCGCTCTACTTCCTAGTGTAAATGTCGTCTTAAAACGAATAGAACAGGTCACTGCTCTTTATTTTTGTCTTCAGGATGTCGCTCACACGTCCTAAAACTTTGCAAAAGGCTTTTACATCGGTCTATCAGGCCGGTGGGTTAATTGGTTAAATTAGGATTTAAACCTTTTTTTTTTTAAATCCCGGCCAATTCCGGGATTAACAGAAAGGCAAAGGTTAATCCAAATGAATCAGGACCTGCCTCAAAATAATAACACAACGAAAAATAAGTTTTGCTATCCAGAAATCTTGTCCTAGATGTTCTTCTAAAATCGTAAATTTTCGGTTTAATGCATACGAGAACAGATTCCCCAGAAGGCACCTTCCGACCAGGCGTCATGTTTTAATAAATTTAAATAAGCAGGGTGGGAGTTCTTTTAAACAAGGATTCTGAACAAAAGGTTTATGCTGGAATGGTAGGTGAATCCCACTGAGGTTCTTTCTGGAGTTGTAAACTGGAAGAAGGGCTGATTAGTTCAGATAAAATCTGGTGCAAAGACCGAAAAGGGATGGAACCTACCTTACAGTTCGGGCTTTTTTTAAACTGTCCGCTTTAAAATGCAGATTTTTGCTTGGTTGAAATATCCCTTGTGATAGTGGGACACCTAGGACATTTCTTTCCTTGGGTGTAATGGAAGGATTGGCCTCCTTCATGTGAATCCCTCTTTGTATGTGATTCTGGGGAAGCCTGGTAATTGTTACCCACTGAATGTGCACCATAAAAGTTAAGCAGCAGTTTCAGTCAGAATTCAAAATTGCAAAGTTAAATATTTGTTTTTAATTTTCTGGCTCACAAATTTTAACTACCAGGCAAGGTTCCTCCTGCGGCTCTTTTAATGGGCTTGCATAAATCGTTTTTGTTATTACCTTCTGTCTATTAAAATAACATTGGCTGTGCATTCTGACAGTCGCATTTAAAATCTTGGCAGCCAGAAGAAATCTCCCATCTAGTCTAAGGGAACAGGGATGGAAGGGGGGGCCAGAAAGGGGAAGAAATGGAAATGAATCTGCTTCGGAGTTGAGAGGAGAACAGCTGAGTGAGAAAGTGTAAAAATTAAGAAAAGTTGCCCCTTCTGGTAGAAATGTTTAATTAGATTTTGGTGATGCTTCAACACATGGAAAGGACAAGACTGCGCTTACAGAGGGAAGGAAAAATAGGTATCTGGAAAATCTGTTTAGCTGGGATCTTGGCTAAATCAAAGGAAAGGCTGGGAAAGGAGGGACTTTTACAGAGGCACCATTCATGCCAAAAGAGGCTGGCACTGCTCATTTTGTAAAGCAGTTCCCCAGTGCCCAAATTCAAAGCCCCCGAAGAAAGCACCAGTGGAAGTGTTTAAAAGCATCCCCCAAATCTAATTAAAAGTTCTCTAGGCGGGCTCTTAAGCCTGTTGCTCCTGCCTTAAGGAGAATTTTCTTTCAAAAGGTGGTGGTCTTTGATGGGCTGCATTGAAAACAAATCAAAACGAGAAGCATTCACCCACGGACTGGGTGGCCGCTGCTGGCTTACCCCACTAGAACTCGCCAGTGGAAGCCTCCCAGCAGCTATGGGGGAGACCGAGGTTGGCGGGCGTTGAAGAGGGCCCATCCTAAGTCCAACCCCACTGCACTCTCTCCGATGGTGATGGCTGGAGAAACTGAGAGCTTCTCAGTCGCCAATTCTGATTAAGACATACATTTGTTTTAAAAGTAAAGTGCAAAATCTTAAACGGGAGTCCCATTTTCGTGGGAAGAGCTGCCTACTTCCAGCCACCTCCCATTTTAAAACTAGAGAATTCCTGAGAAGAATTACCTTCGTGAGAAGGAAAGTGGTGAGAAGAACCTTCTCATTTCCCCTCTTTTTCTCTAACGAATAATTTTGTAGTACCCAGAAGCTTGCACCTTCTTTTCTTGCGCCTGCCCAATCCTTACAAAAAAAAATTTTTTTTGCCTTGCCGTGGATTCTTTTTTCTTTCCGGTTATGGGATATTAGAGCTATTTGAGGGAGGCGAGTCGGCATTAAGTCAGGGTTGCGATACTTGTCCACTTGCCCACCTGCTTGACGTTTGGAATTTTCTCGCGCTGTTTTTCCTGCCCTCCATCCCTGACTCCAGTTTGTAAACGCCAGTCTGCCAATTTCCACAGGGGGAGGGAGAGAAAAATCTTCCAGGAGCTGTTCTCTCCCCCTCCCACGAAATTTACCACATCAGAGAGAAAAAATATTCTGTAAAATATTTTAAAGAGCGTGGCATTCGCTGCTATCTTGTTTCCATTTTAATATTTTAAAGACCATCTTCGAGAAATCTAGTGCGATATTTTCGGCTTTGCAAATACTCCGTCTAGCTGGATCAATTGCGTTTGCGGAGGGGGGGGGTATTATTCTGCCTCCTCTTATGTTTTTACGCGGGGTTGGTTTGTTTGAGGCAAAAGGAAAGGAAACGGCTTGATTTTTAGGGCCTGCTAAGTTATTTTTTCGCTTGCTTTGTTGCTTTTTCAAACCTTACGACCAAGTGCAACCTTACTAGAAAAATAAAACCCCAAGCGGTGATTGGTTGCCAGACCGGCGGCTGGTTCCAAAATGTTCGCTCGCTCGCTCCAATCCAATAGTAAACGCAGGCTAAGCAGCGGTTTGGATAGACCGCCCGTTTAAGCCTGGCTGCAAAAAAGGACGAGCGAGAATTTAAGTGTGCCTAAACTTCTTAGCCCGTCAACTGGTGCCGACGCCGGAACTCCTTCACCCCGCCCACAAGATACCCTCCTTGAACCCTGTTCTTCCAGGTCTCAGGTTCCAAGGAATTTCTCCCTTGCTGCTTTCGATTCGGCTCTGTTCGACTCAGATTCCAGACGGATAGTTTCCTGCTCTTGAAAGAAGGAGTGGGGTCAGTTAGAGGGTGGCGCGAGAGAACCGCCGAGGGTCTCGCCTGGCTCCAGGCCTTGCTTCTGCCCCCACCTCCCGCAACCAACGCCCCTTGGCTCAGTTCCCCGAAAACCGGAGAAGGAACACAGCGCCGATTAAAACTCCTGATCCCGCTCAGCTCACACTCTGTGGAGGGGAAGCAAGTGCCACAGCTGCGAAAGGCCGTATCCGGATGGTGGGTGAGCCTTGCTGAAGTGAGAAACCAGGACTGGCGGTGGTCTCCCCCTCCAGGGCATGTTTTCTAAAATTAGGCTCTGCTAAGGTACTACTTTCGTGTTGTTGAACTCAAGGCACCAAGCTGGAGAATCTGAGTTCTAGTCCTGCCTCGGTCATCAACTGGGTGATCTTGGACCAGCCACTCTCTCTCAACGAAGGGAGAAAGCAAGGGCATACCAGTTCTGAAATCTTGCCAAGAAAACTGCAGGGAGTCTAGGTAGTCACCAGGAATAATAATAATTTAAAAAAAAACACAATTGAAGGCTCGCACACTTCCACACGGCACTGCTTTTCCAATCTATTGGGCAGTGGAACTCACAGAGTTGGGTCTGTCTTCGGAGTCTCCCAGAAGGGCCTGGGCCCAGACCAGTAGCCACCCCGCCCTATGACCTCTCATTTCATAGTTTCAGTTTAAGCGCTTATTGACTCAAGTATTTGTAGGCTGCTGCATCCCTTGGATTTGTGACCGGGGCTGCCCGTGCGGCCGGTTAAGCCTGTGGCGCCAAGGAAGGCATTCCAAGCCATTTCGCCTTCAATGAAAAGCATAGGTGATCTGCCACATAAATCACACTTCACTTGCGTGAACGCAGCTGGTGAGGATTCGTGCAAGGTGTGCGGCTTCTAAGCAAGACTTCGGGGGAGGGGGCCCGAAATTCAAGCTTGCAGACACAGGAAACACCTCAGAAAGGAACCCCCATCTAAGGGGTAGGGGAATAGGAAAGAAAGTTAAACAGCCCGGTAAGAAGGAGGTTCTGCTCAGGAGCATTTTGATCCTGAATGAGGCCCTGATCAATTTTGTCTAAAGCCACACAGCCTTGAGGAAGAGACCAAGGAGAGGCGCCAATGGTGGCATGATCCAAAGGGAACCGAGCAGAATCAGTCGGTTTGGGTGGTGATTGGTCTTGATGCGTTCTTGTTTGTAATTGTAATTCGGTTAACCAGAGGAAATGCAGCGCTTTGAGAAATGGTGGCTTTGAAAATACTACACCCGCAAACGTGGTTATACTCTATTTTTGATTTATAGGGGTCTGAGTTTCTTTTCTGCCCAAGAGAGAAAAATCTGACTTACAGGGCGGTTTCTCTCAACCTTGACAATTTTAAAGCTAGGTGGACTTCAACCCCATAATTTCCTGATCGGTATACTAGCTGAGGGATCTCTGGGAGTTGAAGTCCACATTCCTTTAAAAGTTCCTTTTGGCTCCTTTATAATGAGCCTCGCTGCCATCTGCCGACTCTTAGCAACTTGTTCCCGGGTGTGTGTCGGATTGCAAGCCTGGCAGACACGCAGCCGCCGGGAGATGCATTGTTACTCCAAATTGTGCCTGTGGTTTGCGCCATGTGATAGTAGCAAATAGTTTAGCAAGAGCTCAGCCATCAAAGCGATGGTTTGGTTCACCAGTACTGGGTGACAACTCACTAATGAAGGCACTCTGGCCTGGCCTCCCACCCTGGATTTTGAAGGGATGTGCCTCTCCTCCCCTGCCCACCTCCTCACACCATCTGTAAAGTAGATGAGTATGGATGGAAAGACCTAGTGTGGTCTAGTGATTGAGGCATCAGGCTAGAAGCCAGGAGCCTGAGTTCTAGTCCTGTCATAGGCATAGGAGCCGGTTGGGTGACTTTGGACCAATGATACGAAGATGTGAGTTCTAGTCCCAATGTAGCCAAGGAAGCTGGAGATGAAGAATTCGAGCCCCGCCTTAGCTGGTTGAGTGACTGGGCCAATTCTCTTTTGACCCAAACCACTTCAAAGGGTTGTTGATGTGGGGAAAATAGGAGGGGGGAGAAGTATTCGTAGGTACATTTGCTGCCTTGAGATAATTATTGAAATTAATAAACACGGGATGTAAATAAAATAAAAATGGTTACACAATCTCAGGAAGTGAGGGGAACAAAGACACATGTCCGGATTTCAGAAAGCTAAGCAGTGGCACACCTGGTTCATTTTGTGGTGGGAGGGTTGGGGTGTGTGTGAAAATACAATCCCAAAAATTCCTAGGCAGGAAATGGAGTTGCGAACTCAAAAGGTCCCGAAGCTTTGCCATACGGTTTGCTGTGTTCTTGAGAAGAAAGCGACATCGCCATCCCAGGAGACCCCAGCAGACGAAATCCACTGTTGATTCCCCCACCCCCACCCCCACCCCGCACTTCCCTGGGAAGAATCATAATTAAATCAGCTAGCAGAAATGTAAGTTAATTGCTGTCGTGTCGTTCAACCTTGGTTTGAGTTTACTATTCATCTTTGCGCCTTCCTTCTCGACTCATTCCTTCCCAATGCTCGTTGCTGTCTCATTCATCGTTTCGATTCCCAGAATTCTTAAAACGGGACGAATCTACGCGCCTTCTGGTTCGGCCGAATCGAATTCATTGGAAAGCAAAGTGGAACAGACCGGCGCGGACCTTTCAAAAAAGCCCTCGGTGCTCTACCGTTCTGCAAAAAAGCCCTCGGTGCTCTACCGTTCTGCCTCCAACAGGGGCGCCGAAGAGCAGCTTTCTTGCTGTTTCGGGGTGTTTCCCGAGGCTTTCGTCCGGAACGAATTGAACCCAGAAACTGCACGAGATGATTACGGGGTGCTCCGGTTTATCGGTTCATCTATTCATCGTCTGCGGTCCTCCCGTGAGACATGACACCCATAAAAACTGACGCAACCAACATTGCATGGAATAAAATGTTGCATTTTTTCGGGGTGGTGGTGGTGGAGGGGAGTATTTTATTTTGTAAATTTCTACACCGCCCCCATCTTACCCAAGCGACTCTGGGTTGCTTACCAACAGCATACTTAAAGCAATGAAAACACCAGGATAACACTCATTAATTCAATAAGCAACTAAATAAATGATTTAGGAATACCTACTTGGTTTGCAATCAGGCTTGCATGATGCCACGTTCGTTCAAGGTTTGTTTTTGAGCTCACACAATACGTTTAGCCAGAGTCCCAGTCCCGGAATTTATGGTATTGTATGAACTGAGGTCCTAATGCAGCCTTAGTGGGAATGGGAGTGAATAAATAAATACCATAAAAAAAAAAATAATTTCACCAAAAGCACATTTTGACAGCGTGCTCAAATTAGAGACTTCAGCAACCTTCCTCTTCCACTCTCTTGCAAATTTTATGGAACACCATAATTCTAACATGGAAAAGTGGCAGTCAGATAGAAAAGGAAAGGATGAGCTGCTGTTGGAGCTGATTAATTAGAGATGGGATGCTCCACCCTCCCATTATTATGCATTGCTCACAATGCTGTTTAATTAGGCACTGAAATGTGAAGCCATGTATTGTTAGCAGATTGTGTAATTTTATTTTGTTTTTTCTAAAGAGAGTACACCAGAGACTTCCATAGGAGAGGAGTTGGTTTTTTTCCCTTATCTCCCTGCTTCCTTTTGTCCTTTTTAAAAAGGTCTCCTACCCCCTTCCTACCTCTGGCACTAAGCTGAACCAGTTACATGCCAGAGGGTGCAAACCAGAGTTGGCTAGAGATATTCATTTGTTTTGGTCACATTTAACGGACTCCAAAACATTTTCTTGGGTTGGATTAATGCAGGGGTATTCCCAGGTAAAGAAAATCAGGATTAGATAAATTGGATATTATAGAAATGGGATATAGTACATATTAAGTATATAAAAATAAAAAAAATGTTATATTGTTCTGCTGCTCTAAAAAGAATTGGAAGTCAATGCTTTTCTTCCTTTTTTCCTTCCTTCCTTCCTTCCTCCCTCCCTCCCTCCCTCCCTCCTCCCTCTCTGTCTCTCTCTCTCTCTGTCTCTCTTTATTTTTCTTTCCTCTATACTCCTTTCCCCTTTTCCCACTTCCATTTTCTCATTATTTTCATTTTTATTTGTATGTTATATTTTGATCAGTTTAATAAAAGTCATAAGAAGGAAACTTAGGGTTCTTGGTGCAGATGGCCATGGCGATGACCCTGAAGAAATAAAGTAGAAGGGTTCAGTGTAAGTATGGCCACCAACATGTTTTAAGCCCAAGAAACAAAGAAAACATAACGAACAAATTCTTAATTTCATTGCTATAACCTAGGTCTCAGTCAAACTGGAAGTGATTTCCTATTCTTTTTAAGGCCTGAAACCAGAAAGGTAGCTGGTGCCTTGATTTGTTTGTGACATATCAGGCAAACTCGATCCTTTTGGTCCGTTTATGGGGCAATGTATTATATGGACATAGAAAACGGCTTTGAGTTTGTGTGTGCTACTGTGGTATTATTGCAATACAGGTGGTATTCAGCAGGTTCTGACCCGTTCTGGAGAATCGGTAGTGGAAATTTTGAATAGTTCGGAGAACTGGCAAATCCCACCTCTGACTGGTCCCGCCCTCGTCTATTCTCTGCCTCCCATTGAGTCCCAGCTGATTAGCTGGGTCTTATTTATTGCCCTGCACAGGCGAACTGAGCTGGAAAGCAGGTTATTGAGATGGGGAGAGAATGGGGATTTTACAGTATTCTTCCCCTGCCACGCCCATCAAGCCATGCCTACAGAACCGGTAGTAAAAAATTTGAATCCCACCACTGTATTGCATACATTATGTTGTCGACTCACAATCATTTGTTTAATGAAAAAGTTACAACAGCACTGAAAAAAGTGATTTATGATCCTTTTTCACACTAATAATTGTTGCAGCATCCCTATGGTCACATGATGACTTGGCAACTGGTTCGTATTTATGACATTTGCAGTATCCTGGGGTTATGTGATCATCTTTTGCGACCTTTTGACAAGCAAAGTCAATGGGGAAGCCAGATTAATATAACAATTGTATTACTAACTGAACAACTGCTGTGATTCACTTAAAAACTTGTAGCAAGGGAGGTCATAAAATAAGACAAAGCTCATTTTAACTACTATCTTGCTTGGGAACAGAAACTTGGGGCTTAATTGTGGCTGTTAATCAAAAGACCACCTGTGTTTTATGCCATATTATAAACTCTCCTTAGGTTAAAAATTAGGAGGGAGTGGAATCAAGATAGTCTCCAAAATTATGTGTTCAAAGCTCTGTCCCCTGTCCTTACATCATAAATCATAGTAGTTTATACCTATCATTTTGGTGCAATTTTCAGTACCCTCATCTGAGTTTAGGCATTCTAAAGCAGGGGTCTCCAACCTTGGCAACTTTAAGCCTAGTGGACTTCAACTCCCAGAATTCCCCAACCGGCAAAGCCAACTTTAAGCCTGGTGGACTTCAACTCCCAGAATTCCTCAGCCAGCAAAACTGGCTGGAGAATTCTGGGAGTTGAAGTCCACCAGGCTTAAAGTTGCCAAGTTGGAGACCCCTGTCCTAAAGCGTAAATGGTTTTAACAATAGTATTCTTTAAAAGCAGGCACACACATTGCTTTCATATTTAATACTAAGAATAAACCAAGAGAGGAAATCCTGGCGGAAAAAAGGAAATTTTTCAAAGCGTAAGAAGCAGGAAATAAATCACTGTACGATTCACAGGAAAAGAAAACAGATACAATAATTACATCATAGAGATGGTTAGTCATAGAGCAGCCCCAAATTACCACCCTGCTCAAAATGCCAGCGCCTTGTCCAACCCACTCTGAATTGTGACAAGTGGAGCCAGCCAAATGCTGCAAAACACCCAATGCTGTAAAAACACCACATAGCAGCAAATGACAAACACAATGGTCTTCCGCTCTGTTTCACTCCAGTGCAGGGTTGTCAAATTTGCGTCATCATGGTGGTATCATGTGGCCTATCGAGATGTTCCCTCCACTTTGCTAAACCATGTGGGGGCATGGCCAGCACATGTTGCATCTGGCCCGTGGACCAAGAGATTGACAGCCCTGCTGCTCCCTGGGATGTTCCCTAAGCAGCATCTTCACCACAATAGACCACAGCAAACAAATAAACAATTACTAGTACAGCTGATTGAGGTTCCCTCTCTCCACTGATGAATGGATTGACCTAGAGTGTATTCAGGAAGCCTGGGTGGGTCTGGAAGTGGGGTACCTTTTAGGAAAGAACATATGCCCAGCTGGATTTCCATTATGGCAGCAGCCAAAATTATGGATTAAAGCTGGAGGTATAGCTGTCTCTTACAGCTTTCAGGGGTGCTGCACAGAGATGGCATTCAGCCGGTTCTGACCGGTTCTGGAGAACCAGTAGTGGAAATTTTGAGTAGTTCGGAGAACTGGCAAATACCACCTCTGACTGGCCTCACCCCATCTATTCTCTGCCTCCCGAGTCCCAGCTGATTGGCTGGATCTTCTTTGGTTGCCCTGCACAGGAGAACAGAGCTGGAAAGCAGATTAGTGGGGTGGGGAGGAAATGGGGATTTTGCAGCAACCTTCCCCCTAGAATGGGGTAGGAATGGAGATTTTTACAGTATCCTTCCCCTGGCATGCCCACAGAACTGGATATAATTTTTGTTGAATCCTACCACTGGTGCTGCGCCACAGATGGGACACTCTGTTCATTAGACTGGGATCTAGAGATCAGTTGGAGTCATTACTGTTATACCAGCCTCCATGCTGCATAGCAATCTGAATTCCTTGACTCCCATTTCTGTGTTGGCAATGGCACTTATGGTCTTGGATAGCTTTAATCTGCCTTCTCTATCATTAGGGTCTGAGGTGGCTTAGGAGATGATGGTAACCATGACAGCCATGGGCCTATTCCAAGTCTTTCAGAGTCACCACATTATAAAAAAGATGTTGAGACTCTAGAAAAAGTGCAGAGAAGAGCAACCAGGGTGATCAGGTGAAGAGAAGGACCAGGGGAGACATGATAGCATTCTTCCAGTATTTGAAGGGCTGCCACAGAGGAAGGGGTCAAACTATTTTCTAAAGCTCCTGTAGGCCAGACAAGGAATAATGGATGGAAATTGATCAAGGAGAGATTCAACGACCTTTATTCCTCTTTGAAACTGTCCCTCTTGTTAGTTGGTTACCTTGTCTTCAACGGGATGGAAGTTGTGGGAGCATCATCACTTGAGACCTTCAAGAAAAGATTGGACTGCCATCTCTCAGAAATGGTGTAGAGTCTCCTGCTTGGGTGAGGGGTTGGACTAGATGACCTACAACGTCCCTTCCAACTCTGATTATCTGTTGTCTGAGTCTGACATGGGACAGTGGTCAGACAGTGGAACTGGTATTCCTGTCAGAGGAATGGCTATATCAGGGCTGTCAAACTCCTGGCCCACGGGCTGTATGCATCATGCGCTGGCCATGCCCACACCCGGTTTAGCAAAGGGGGAAAAAAGTCCCGATATGTCACATGACACCATCATGACGATGTGAGTTTGATACCCCTGGGCTATATGATCTGAAATTGGGGGAGTTCTTGGTGTCTCCCTTGTCAAAGCCAGGTCATCTTCTGATGACCCTGGAATTCTCTAATGTCACTGCAGGGAGGCCAGACACATTAGATTGGTTTCCCACTGGTAGCTGATGGGCTCAGCTGGCTTTCAGAGGGAGCTGTGGGCTCTTCCTGTCCATCTGAAGCCTAGGTCACTGCTTGGAATAGGAGTCAGCTGAGGCTTTGGATTGGATCTCACCTTGCTACCTCTTCCTTCTTTTGGATCCTGTCAAACCCCATGGTTCATGGAAGAGTTAAAGGAGATGAAACAAGAGGTGAGACCTCTGGAGCATCCTTGGTGCTCAACAGAAGATAAACTTGGCCAAACACAGGTCAGAGTCACAGTAAGGCCTATCTCGTGATGGTACTGGTGACAAAGCATCAGTACTTCTTCAGCCCTACTGCATCTGCAGATAACTATCCCATGGCCCAGGTGACATAAGAGCTCTTGGGTAAAAGGGAAACTCATAACCATAGGAGTACTGAGTGTAAACACTACTTCAAGAAGAAATTACTGGTTAGGAAACGTATAGACAGAACATCCATATTTGCTATCCTTTTTCTCTCATCTCAAAGCAACAGAAATAGAATAGTTATCACAAGTCCGTGAGTTCAGCCAAGAGTGAGGAAAACTCCCCCAACTCTTTGAGGGTCAATTTAGTCACCAATTAGAATTACAGATATGGTCACGCGACATGGACTACATTTCCCAGGATACCTTTAACTACATATACCATGATGCATTCCTTTAAGGGGACAGCTCACAATTCCTAAGTAACTATCCAATACCCATATACTGGCTGGACAGCACAATGATGGTTCAAAGGATCCTGGAAGTAGTGGATCCCTTTTAGTTGGTATTCAGCCCTGGGTGTGGGATGGCCATGGCATTGGTCATGCTTTTCCATGTTGAGGGCAGGATAGGGGTTATGCATCCATCCTTGCCCCAGTGGACTTCTTTGTGGCCATGGGTACCATCAACCAGGGTATCCTTCTGGGTTAGTTCAGAGGATTGGAGTTACACAGCACAGCGTGGTGCCTGTTTGTTTCCTTCCTCCATGATTGATTCCAGTCACTGGCAGTTGGGAAGGAGAGGCCCAACCTCCATTCCTATTGTGTTGCATGCTACAATGTTCGATGCTCTCTTTGGTCCTACTCAGAATGTATGTGAAGCCATTGAATGAGCTTGTTCTGATCCAGCTCTCCCGACATGACAAATCCTCTGAAGTGAACTCAAAGGTTCCTTTATTAGGAGCCCCAGCAGCCCCAGCAAAAAGTTTCTCTCTCAACCCAGGCTAACAAGTCCGTCTGACCAGAAGATGAATAGTTATCGCCACATCTAATCATCTCCACCCCCTGCCTTTTATCCCCAGAGCAAGGGTGGGGCTTTGCTAGCAGAGGTGGCTCTTCCGTCCCAAGGATCAGCCCATAGATTTCCACAACTCTCCTCTCCTCTGCCTTCTGCACGTCTGCATGTCAGGCACTGGATCCAGCTGTTCCTCCTCTTCCTCATCAGCCACCTCTAGACGTGGGGGCTGTTGACTCTCCATCTGAGGGCTGATAGATGGCCCAGGCTCTGCTTCTATCTCTATCTGGTCAGTTCCATTTCCTCTTCCCCCTTGGAGCTCCCAGGGTTGCCCTGATTCTGATTATGACTCCCACACCTCCTCCTCCTCCTCCTCCTCTGATTTGGCTGCTGGAGGGGCCAGAGGCTGACAGGCCACAACAGAGTCTTTCTGTCAGGAGGTGAGATATCAGTAATCTGATGATAATCTGATGATATACATTTATCTATTTGTTTATGAAAATTTATGTGGCTGTCCAACTCACTCTCCCTAACTCCAGGTGTTTTACTAGGGTATGTATTTCTTGGCAAATTAGGTTGATGGTGTGAACAACGTTCAATGTCGCTACAGGTTTACCTTGGGGTGACTTGCAACTCATATTCTACATTCTATCGGCCAGGCCTCCTGTACTCACATGATCAGAAGTCAGCCCCCTTGGTCACATGACCGCATTTACAGCCATTTGCAACATCACACATTCACAGTATTTCATTTTACGGCTGTTTGCCAAAAACAAAAAGAACAAAACCCTGGGACTTCTGGTTTTCAGCAAAACTGTTCCCGTAGTGAACCATTGTTTTAGTTTACTTTACTTTATTGTCATTGCACCTCGTACAATGAAATCAAACACCATCTGCAGTGCACATCATGACCATGAAAATAAACACAAACACGCATCCTTCACCCTTCACACATTGAACTGAAAACTCCTGACACCACACCAACACTGCACTATACAGCAAAATTCAAAAGAGCTACTGCTCTGGGATAAAAGCTGGTTGGTTTGGTTCACTTAACTTCTGCACAAGTTGCTTAATGACTGCACTGGCTACTTTATTACTGTGTTTTCTGTTCTGTTCGCGGGAAATGAAACTCAGAGATCAGCGTAACTTCAGCTCTTTTATTTAGTTCCAAAAGTCTGTCTTAACCAGGAGCCGCGACAGCTCTTCTTATAGAGGGCTGCTCGTGGCTAGTGTCCAATGACGGCTACTTGTTTTTCCTGCCGCTCGAATTGGCCAATCATATCCCTGCTATGATTGGCCAATCGGCGTCGAGAAAAGTAGCCAATCAGCATCGGGTATTTGTTGTCCAATAGGAATAGCCTATTAGGAGTATGTTAAACACACCCTCCCCTCTTTGGTATGGTCCCTACCATACGTAGTCACATAAGTAGGCGGGGCTTTTAGTTGACTAGTTGACCTGCGCAGTTTAGTTGTGTCGTCATCTTCAGCGGGTTCAGACAGGATCGCTGTTTCTCCTGTCCTTCTCTGTCGAACCTCTGGAAGGTAGAGTCAGCCATGCTGCTCCCGCCCGGTCTACTCGGGCTGGTAGAATCGGCCCGGCTGCTCCTTTCCGACAAGGCATCCAGGTCTACTTATGCTTTCTTGTTCCTCGCCGAAGACTTCTGCGGTAGGTCATTGTTTTTTGCTTGCGTTTGTTTGGAAATGTTTTTATTGTAATTATTTTGGTTTTTCCGGGTTTCTTTTTTGACCGGAGGGGTTTCTTTTTCTACGGAGGGGTTTCTTTTTCTACTGGAGGTTCCCCCCTTATTTGTTACTTAGGGGTCTCCTCCTCTCTGGTTGGTCTGTTGCTGTTTTTGTGTAACATTTGTGATGTTGTTGGTGTGTGTGTGTGTTGTTCTTCGTGTCTGGATGTGTCGGTGGTGCGTTGTAGTGTTCGTGTGACCGTAATTGGTCAATGTGTCTTCACCAAATTCGGCCGTTGTCTGTCTTTGCCCGGTTATTTGTGTAATTGTTGCTGGCACCCAAACACGGGTGGCCGATGAGTTTTTTTTGCATATACTAAATTTCCTGGGTTCGAATTTGCAATACTTGCTGGAGGAATCGGTTTGGTTTTTCGGCAGCATATGTTGGCTGTAATCTATCTAATTGTGATTCGTAGTTTTCTGCCCATTAGTAAGATTCTGCTGGGCTTTTATTTAATAGTGGAGTTAGTATTATGTGCTGTATAGTAAGCAATTTTCCTCAATTCTTTCTTGGCATGTCCGCCTGTGTCTAATTTGTCTAATGTTTCTTGGATACGGACCCCATGGCGTTCGCCCTTCCGTTTGTCACCGGTCCGACCCCGGTGCTGTCAAGGCATGTTGTATGCCATGTTCAGCCAGGAATTTTTGAAATGGCAAATGATGTAACTGTGGGCCGTTGTCGGGAGATAAGCATGTCGTAACCCATGGTGAGGTGAATAATTTTCGCGAGTTGTTTAATAACTGCTCAAGTGGTAGTAGAGTGCATGAGGCTTTACTTTCCAACCATTGGAGTAAGCAATCTAGTACGATTAGAAATGTAATGGGTGGAGATTGGGGGATTGGGATGCGTGAGGGCACTTTTGTTGGCCAGACCGAAGTCCTAAATATGTATTCAATGACCAGGGGCCCCTGGCGTTTCCCAATCCAAGGACAGGTCTGAAGGGGGTGCAGGGCGGGAGTTTTTGACATTTCCGCAGGTTTTCGGAACCCATTTTCCCAAATGTCTTGTGTCCATCCCTGTCCACCATTTAAAGCTCCTGGCCAGGGATTTCATTCGCACGATGCCCGGGTGGCCTCGTGCCAACATACACAGTAACCTGGGTCCTTATTAAATTTTTTTTGGGTATTGATGACCCAATCACCCCAAAGTATACAACCTTTTCAGTAATGACAGTACTGACAGATAATGACAGTGTCAGTGTTGCCTAATTAACATCTGTTCATTTTCTGGGCCACTCTTTTCCCTACCCAGTTTAACACTTGTAACAATGTCTTTCTCTTTTTCGGTCATTCTGGCATTTCAGCTGGGTTATTGGTAGGTTTGCCAAAGTCCCTCGATTTGTAAGGGTGGAAGTGGTTGGTGCTGGGTCAGTTCTCCTATGTCTTGGTAAAGGGGGTGCGGCTCAAAGCATTTTGGCATGAGAAAATGTCTTTGAGTAATATGGGTCGATGGATTAGTCCTATAATTTGTATGCCGCAAGGAACTCGGACTATACCTTGTCAATTCTCGGAGATAGTATGTTTGGGTTGGCATGTTTCTGCGAGTATTCCGAAAAGGGGGTTTGTGGTCGTGTAACAAGGGTAAAATTCTAACAGTAAAGGTATCGTGAAATGTTTTATGCGGATATAGCCGCCAATGCCCTCTCTGTCCAACTGGGCTATAGTTCCGTTCAGTTTTGAAAGGTCTTTGAGTAGAAGGCGATGGGGGCTTCTCTTCCATCCAGCAGGATGTGGCTAGCATGGGCTCTGAACTCCAGAACGGTGATGCGGTCCGCAGGGGACTGTTAGTGGTAATATCTCGCTGTATTGCATCAATACCGCGTTGGAGGTGATGAGGTCTTGTATCCGCTGGACGCTGTCTCTTCCATGTATCCCGCTAGGTCCAGATGGCTGATTTGTCTAAGAGTCTATGTGGGACGGTTCCACCGTAGTTTGCCTTCTTGTGGCAGAAAGACGTGGTAAAAGTTTATAAGTCCCAGAAATGCCTTGTAATTTCAACTTTATTTTTAAGGTCTAGGACTTCTTTGTGATTGCTTGATCTTTTTCGTGGGGTGGATGCCCTCTTTATCGATTTGGTACCCAGGAATTCGACTGTTTTGAGGTGGCCAATTTACACTTTTCTTTTTTTCACCTTGAGGGCCCGCTTTTTGGAACTTGCAAAACCTCTCTGAGGCGGGGCTTCTAATTGCCTTCTCATCGTTATCTGAGATGAGCAGTTCATGCAAAATATGGACTAACTCCTTTTATCCCTTGCAATAATGCTCCATTAAGCTTTGGAATACCCCAAGGGGCTGACGCTGACTCCAAAATTGTAGTCCTTTACATTTGAATGCTCCCCTATTGAGTTCACAGATGCGTTGTGCCTCTGCTGGTTTCAGGGTCTACTGGCAATTGTTGGTAAGCTTGGGCAAGGTTGAAGCTTTGCGAGACTTTGGCCCCTTCCCCAAAGAGTGTAGTAGATGTACTAGTACCGGACAGAAATATGCACTTTGTTGTAGCGCATTGTTTAGGGTAGTCTTGTAAGTCCCCACAAATTCTCATGGACCCGATGCCGGCTTAAACTGGGGGGTCCGATTGGGTTTCCCATTTGGCGTGGTCAGTTGGTTTCCAAGAATGCCTTGTTTGCTAATTGTATTGTTTAATTCTTCATCAATTTTGGGGTTTTAGTGCGAGGAGGGGACTCGCTTCGTCTTTTCGCCTAATTGGAAGCTATGGTTTGGGTCTAGATTGAATGAAATAGAGGAACCCTCGGTACTTGCCTAACTTTTCCATCGAAGACGTCCTGGACTCTCTCAATATTCAGGTTCTCCTGCCCAGTCTGCATCGGCGATGGGTGAATGCCAGTCACTCCGATTCCGGAGAAGTTCGAACCAACCTCAAGTCGCCAGCAGGCTGGTCGGTTCTGGTCTACTATGGTTAGAGGCAATATCTTTTTGGGTGTTCTTGAAGCTTTATCTGGAAGTGTCCAAGTCCGACTACCCGGTATCTGTTCCGCCTTGGTAGTCTTTTAAAATTAGCGATTGGTGTTTCTAGTTCAGCTCTGCCAATGTGCGGTACTAAGTCTTTTGATGGATCCCATGATACCATCAATAAGTATGAAATCCGGAAATCGACCTCCATCTTACATTTTGGCCGCTTGGATCCGGACCTGCCAAATGTTACCTTTCGCCATTGGTGCGCATTGAATGGCCTGATGGTGATGGTTTTGATGAAGTTTTCCTCTTTGCCTATAGTTTTCATTTGCCGCTTGCCTTTGCTTCGCGACTCTCGACAGCTTCCACGTTGGTCCTTTATTCTTGGTGGTGTGTTGTCCTCCGCTCTGGGCTGTAGTTTTTTCCAGTTTCGGCATACATTGTGGCGATGTGGCCGCCATTCGCAAGTACTGGACATGGCAAATCTAAGAACCGGCACTCCAGAAAGGGGTGGTCTCCTCCGCATCTGGCACACTGAAACCCGACTTATGACATTTTTTCAATCGCTGCTCTCGCTCAGCCTGGAGTCTGTGGATTTTCTTCTTCATCGTTCTCGGTCGATGTCTGGATGATCCACTGACCTGTATAACGTGCGGCGGTTTTGTGTGGTGCTTTCTACCTTCTTTCTAGTGCTCTGATCAATCCTCCGGTTCGTGTCTTGGCGAGTTGGCCATTCATCTGTGCTGCATCTTTGCCGCTGTACTTTTTGGTTGCTTTCTGCTGCCGTGGCTTCAGATAAGCCTCAGTAAAATGGTAATGCTTTGTGAGGTTAGCAAGCCGGCTTTGTAGGGTAAGGGTCTCTTAGTCTGAAGACCATGCGATCCCTCATGGCCTTTCGTCCATGTTTAGGAATTCGCATGCCCCTCCAATTGTCCCTGAGAGCGCTACAAGTCTACGATGGCTCTACCTTCCCTCTTTGTTTCCGTTTGTAAAACTCAATGTCTCCTTGATGAGGCTGGAGAACGGTTGTGCGTAGTGAGGCCCTTAAGCAGCTTCTCTAGGTCTGGCCAGGCCATCTGCTTCACATCGTCTGGTTTTGCTAGTGCCTTGGCCATCTTGAACACTGTGTGCCCACAGTGCATCAGGAATACAGCTCTTTTGCGCTTGTCCGAGATTCCTTGTAGATCATTACTCTCCAGGAACATGAGGAATCTATTGATATAGGATTCCCAGTCCTCTGCTGCTGGGTTGAATGGTGCAGGTGGCGAATTGGTTCTGGACATTTCGTCTGTTCAGTTCTCGATGCCACGTGCCCAACTGATCTCCTCCTCAGAATCCCACCTTCGTCGCCAGTGTTCTGTTCACGGCAAATGAGACTCAGAGATCAGCGTAACTTCAGCTCTTTTATTTAGTTCCGAAAGTTCATCTTAACCAGGAGCCGTGGCAGCTCTTTTTATAGAGGGCTGCTCGCGGCTAGTATCCAATGATGGCTACTTGTTTTTCTCGCCGCTCGAATTGGCCAATCATAGCCCTGCTATCATTGGTCAATCGGCGTCGAGAAAAGTAGCCAATCAGCGTGGGGTATTTGTTGTCCAATAGGAATAGCCTATTAGGAGTATGTTAATATGGAACATTTTCTTAATGACGGCTGCATTAAAAAAATCAAAATCAGGTAGATCACATGACCAGCTTACCCTTTGTGGCACACAGCTAATTTGATGGACAAGCTCTGTTATTGGCATAAGTCAAGGACTTCCTGTGTATATCTTTCTCAAGTTCCTAGGACTTGCCTGTCAGGCAAAGAAAAAAAAATTGCTGTCATTATTAGATTTTCCAGATTTCATTTTGGGAGTAAACAGAAAGTTGTTCATTCATTTAAGCAATTAGAATTCTTTCCCCAGTCGTCCCCACCCACCTCAAAATAAATGAAATATTTTCATGGAGGAGCTTTTCCAGATGTTCCATGCCTACGTCTCTTTATTGTCAGGTTAGTTCCCATTGAGACACCATTATATATTCATTTAGGCGCGACCAGGTAGAGCAGCTGTTGCCAGTTTTCACCTGCGTCTTCAAGGCAAATCCCCTCCTTTTTTATTTCAAGAAATAAAATAAGTGTTGCAATTAATAAGAAACCTTCCATCTACAGAAAGGCCAATAGTTGGCTGCTGGTGCAGCTATGCCAAAGGTGATCCCAGACCTCTCTTTCCACTGATCTTTCTTAAGGCTAAAAATATCAAAGGGATATTTTTTCTGATGCATTATTTCACCGAACCTGGATCTTTCTGCAATGTATTGCAATTAAAATTTTCCATAGGGTGGATGTAAATAATTTTCAATATTAGATATCTGGTTATTTATTTATTAGAGCATCTTGCATTCTGCCCTTCCTTTGGGAAACTCAGGTGGCTGAAATGGCAGACTGGTTCAGCTGTGCGAGAGCGAGCACTGTGTGCAAAGCTTCTCCATATTTCTGCAATTTGGAGTATTGTGTGCCATGAGAGGTCTCTCTTGGGCCTAAAGAAAATTCAGTTATAGTGGAAAAGGAGAAGTGGGAGAGGAATGTTAGGAGAGGGGTTGTCAGCAGTTGTCATTTTTGAAAACAATATTCCAAATTTGCAACAGAAATAGTTGCGTGGATGGATGCAAGGAGTGACGTTTGGGGAAATCATGTTTATTCGCCTCAAACATTGTTTATTTAAAGCCTGGGGAGATTGCAAGCATCTGCTTTTTCCAATGCAAATGATCTGGAAGCTCTCGCAGTTGAACGTCAAAAAGCACATTAAAAAACTGGGACAAAGATTAACTAGACTGTAAAGGAGATTTTACTAAACTAATGGCAGCAAGGTACAGCCACCAGCCTTAAAATGGACAATAAAGAAATATGTGATTCAATATCCATGAAAACATATTCAGGTGCTGAACAGGTAGTCCTTGACTTACAACACTTAAGGCTAGGTCACACTGGCTGACGGATGCAAAACGTATGCAAAAAGGACACAGCGGACGAGCAAATTTTCAGG
>BHFT01038982.1:0-14774 GCA_004320025.1 Laticauda laticaudata
TTCCTTTCTGTTCTTTTCCGTTCTGTTTATGCAAATTTGGGGCACTTTTTGGAGCGGATAACAACGGATGGAGCCAACCCCAAAATTTTGCTTGTCCGCTGTGTCCTTTTTGAATACGTTTTTCATCCATCGGCCAGTGGGACCTTTGCCTTTAGATTGAAGGCACACAAAGTTTAACCACATGACCATGAGGATGCTGCAACGGTTATAAAGTGTGGGGACTGGTCATAAGTCATTTCTTTTTCAACCCAGTTGTACTTTTGAATGGTCACTAAATGTTGGTTGTAAGTCAAGGGACTATCTATTCCTTTTTCCCCCTCATATTTTTGAAGGTTGATTCGCATTTGCTATCCCTGTCATGTACATCACTCGTAATTGAGAATTTTAATGTGTGAGAATAAGAGGATGGGAGAGGCTGCATTAAATGTCAGAACATTAGGTTACTAACTGAGATAAATAGGGTGATTTCAGCTTTGCCAGAAAGTTGAACACTTCTATTCATAATAGATTAAAGATATAACCTTGAATGCTCACCTGTTAAAAATCAGCTGAGGTACTCAGTATAATGAAAAATGCCCTTGGAAGGCAGTCTGTAATGGTGCAAAGACATGTTATTAGCTTTTCAGACGACCTGCTCCTGAATATATTGTTATCAGCTGGTTGCTCAGTTCTAAAGTAATGTTTTCCCTTTGTATCCAAGGGACAAATCACCAAGTATGTGAAGAAAGATTGAGCTAATGTCAGTGGTGGTTTGGTTACCTCTAAATATGCTGTTGGACTGGCTCTTTGGTCTAATTCTGGATCTCATTGTCTGTTTTCAAGCATTAGTTTGGTTTCTGAAGAACTTTTTATTTCTGAAATTGACCAGCCTAGATCCAGTTTAAAAGCTGTAACTAAAACTAATTGCTGAGCTCTTGCAGTTTTGAAGCCTATGTGCAAAAGGGATTGCTTTTCCCAGGAGTCACAGCCCCCAGGGAGTCTTTGGCTGCTCACTTTGTCCCTTTGTGTAACAGTGTTTACAGCTCTCCTGCTGATTCTCCATAGCAAAATTTCTTTCTCAAACTCCAGATTTCGAACAACACTTATTTAGCGGATGCATATTAGCTGTGCATATCTAAATAGCTAAGTGCCAGTTAAGATATATACAGAAACCTCTTTGCTGCCATCCGGTAGCAGAATAATGGACCAATAGATTTGGAGATATAAGGAATTTAGGAGAGCTAAACACTATTAAGAAAAAAATCATGGATGCAATAATCAAAATGTTTTACAAGCTACCTGGAAGCGACTTTTTGATTGATCATGTTTGGTGGTTCTCTTCTATCCCTTCCTATAACTTGTGCATTAAAGTTGTAAGAGTAGCAGCCATTGAGGATCTGCTCCAGACTATAGTTAAACATGGGGGCAATGTGATATCCTGTCTATTTTGACATGATAAGGGGGCATGGAAAGGCAACTGTATAGACCCAATCTAAGATAATCAAATTTAAATGTAGTAATGCAAAATTAAATGTCTTAAAAGGCAATTTACATCTGTCACTACTGTTAATTTGTGGAACGGAAGCATATTGTTGCCTATTGGGGCATTGGCAGCATCTTCTCTTAAAGGGTCCTCAGAATCTGAAATAATAGCATTTTACTGTGTATCAACAATTGCACTGTTTGCAAAGAATTTTATTCCTTTATCTATATATATAAAAGTGAAATACTACTCATGCATCATCATAAAATCTCCAAAACCGTAAAGCCTACAAAACTTGAAATTTGTCACATATGTTTGTTTCTCTTGGCTTTTAAGAAAGGATTGTTCAAAATGACCATCAGAGCATTAGTATTTTGTATATGATTAACACGCTCTGATGCTAAGGAGTTCTACTCCCACTCCACCTGAAAATAATCTGTTCCAAATGCAAAACACATGCAGAGGAGAGGAGTTTCAGTTTGAGAGCATCAAGCAGCTTTAGTACAAAACAGTTGAGCTAAGTCACGCGCAGGCTCATTGCTGTCTCCTTGCTCACATAGCAAATACTGTTTCAGCTTCCAAATAACCCTCAATTCTCTCACACACTGACTGGACTCTAGCCAGATGGATACCGATGGATGCTGGTAGGCAAAGGCCACAATCTTCCCCCCCCCCCATTATTTTTCTCCCCAGAAACTAAGCCCAATCACATAGTTTTCTAGCGAAGCATGGGTTTTGAGCAGGGGTCCCTAACCACCAGGCCGCAGACAGGTACCGGTCCGTGGATCATTTTGTACCAGGCCGCAAGGAATGAATAATTGTGATTAAAATATATATAAAAATATGGTTTTGCTTCCAGGTGTCTTATTTTCAAAGACAACCACTTCCCCCCTCACCTAACTTCTGCACCTAACTTTGTGGACCACATTGCTAAAGCTAAGAAGACCTTTACTATTGGGGAAGAATTGATTTTGCCGGTCTGCAAAAAAGTGTTTCTGTGTGAAACTGGTCCCTTAGTACAAAAAAAGGTTGGGGACCACTGGTATAGAGCTATGTGGTAATATTCTTAGTGTTGGACATCCAGGTCTCTCGAAGTGGGACAATCCTTTATGGTTGTTTGGCCATAAATATGGATTTAAATCCCTTTGAAAAAAATCCAGAAAGTGCTAGGCTAAAGTAAATCCTTTAGCTGCTACAAATTTGCTGATTTTCAACCATCATAAAATTCAGTCATATGGACTACAAAGGTTCCCCTCACTCATACATGCTAGTCGTTTCTGGCTGTAGGGGGCAGTGCTCATCTCCATTACAATGCCGAAGATGTCTCCATGGTCATGTGGCTAATATGACTAAATGTTGAAGGTGCACAGAACACTGTTACTTCCCACCAAAGTGATCCCTATTTTTCTACTTGCATTTTTACGTGCTTTTGAACTGCTAGGATGGCAGAAGCTGGGACAAGTAATGGGAGTTCACTTCATGACACGATGCTAGGGATTCGACCTATTGACCTTTCTGATTGACAATCTCAGTGTCTTAGCCACTGAGCCACTGTGTCCCTATGAACATAGAACACTGCAAAAGACCATAAAAATGACCTGATTGCCAAGGGACCAAAATTCAATCATGTCCCTGTAGTGGGAGTCTGACCATCCAGGTTGTAAATGACTCTCAGGTGGATGTGTGGTAACTTCCAATAGTGGCTAAGCAATTGTTCTTAAATCCAAGATTATCTATAGAGGGTGTTTGTTGGTGAAATATACAGGTGAAACTCAAAAATATGTGCAAAAGTTTATTTCAATAATGCAATTTAAAAGGTGAACCTTATATATGAGATAGACTCATTACATGCAAAGCAAGATAATTCAAGCCGTGATTTGTCATAATTGAGATTATTATGGCTTATAGCTCATGAAAACTCTAAATCCACAATCTCAGAAAATTAGAATATTGTGAAAAGGTTCAATATTCTAGGCTCAAAGTGTCCTAATCTAATCAGCTGATTAAGCCATAACACCTGAAAAGGGTTCCTGAGCCTTTAAATGGTCTCTCAGTCTGGTTCAGTAGGAAGCACAATCATGGAAAGACTGCTGACCTGGCATTTGTCAGGAAACCATCATTGACACCCTCCATAAGGAGGGAAAGCCTCAAAAGGTAATTGCAAAAGAAGTTGGATGTTCCCACAGTGCTGTATCAAAGCACATTAATAGAAAGTTATGTGGAAGGGAAAAGTGTGGAAGAAAAAAATGCACAAGCAGCAGGGATGACCGCTACCTGGAGAGGACTGTCAGGAAAGGGCCATTCAAAAGCATTGAAGTAGGAGAAGCAGCAGCAGCAGCAGGAGAAGCACCAGCAGCTTCAGAGTCAGCGCCAGGGGGTGGGAAGGTGGTTCTGTTCTTCTTGCCAGGGTTGGCAGGAATAGGCACAGGCTTCCTCTTTTCCCCATGGTGTTCTCTCAAGATGTCTCTGGCAGCAGGTCTTTCCTCTGAATGGTGACCTGCTTGCGAGCTGCCTCCTTTATATCCGCAGAGCTTATGCAATTCATCCTCCCCGCATGCGCAGTGAACGCTTTGCATCTGCTACGCATCCGCTATGCACCCCATTGGCGTCCGTGATGCATCCGCGTCATCCGCTACGCATCTGCTATGCATCCACTCCCTCCGCTACCGTCCACTTGGCTGTTCTCACCCGGAAGCCCTGCGGATGTGTCATCCGCTTCCATCCGCTAAGCTTCCTACGAACATCCGCTTTACATCCCCGCTGCATTCCTGCCCTCCCCACATCCGTTCCTTTCCGTTGTTGTCCGCTCTGTTTATGCAAATTTGGGGCACTTTTGAGAGCGGATAACAGCAGATGGAAAATTTGCTCATCCGCTGTGTCCTTTTTACATATGTTTTGCATCCATCAGCCAGTGTGACCTAGCCTTTACTTAGCAATAGAGGTTCCGGTCGCAGTTATGGTTATAGGTTGAGAAATACCTGTACTTCATCTACCGGTTAGTCAAATTTCCAAACAACATTTTCTTTTTTTCTAAACAATGTATTTTGATTTGAAATATAGTGTTATAGAGGTCTTTAAAGCATACAAGTATTGGCACTAATTCCCCCATTTCCTATCTTTGGAAAATTAAGTTTGACTGATTCGATCTTCTTTATGCATGTTAAGTGAATGAATCCTTTCATCTATATAGCTTAATGGCAATGCTGTTTAAAAAAAAATATCAGAAAATTTCTTTACATAATGTAAAAGTAATGACTTATACCCAAAGAAAAGAGCAAATTGATACAGACCTGTCTGGTATTATAGCCCCCCCCCCATTTCTTTAGAAGAATACTTATTTATTTTTCATTTTTCTGAATTGCCCAAATATAGGGAGTATTTGATTATGATGGAAAAGAAATAAAAAAGCCCTAAATTGCCTAAATTTCATTTCCATTTTGCTTTTTTGGAACACTTATCAGTTGAAATGATCACTAATTTGCTGTACTGGCTTAGTTTTACACTTGTGTCCCACTGAGAGTGGTGGTAGTAGGATAGTAGGTATTAGTGGTTAAAATATTAACTTAGAAACTAAGATACTGTGACTATTAGTCTCATCTGAATCATGACAGACAGCTGGATGAATTTAGGTTAATCACTGGTGTTTTGAGGTGATTTGGGATTATTACCTCTCAGTCCAATCTACCTCACAGATTGTTGTTGTGAGGTAAATAGAAGGTGAGAAAATTAGGTATGTTTCCTATCTTGAATTGAGTCTCCTACCCCCATATATATTTAAAACACAGGATAAAAATATTATAATTAATCCAGAGAATCAAGCTAATTTCCTTTATAGGTTATATAAAGAAGCTTCTATATAGTTTCGGAGTGAAGAACATTCTTGATGTGCAGAAAGACTGCAAGATCTGAATTGTAATGTTCTGGACAATTGTTCGGTGGCAGCAAGTGATTTTTTTTTTGTCTCTTTGCAGCCATCTTATAATTCCAGTTTTTGGAATCTAGTTCTGGTGGCTGCATACAGGTTCACCTTGTATTATCTCTTGTTATGCTCAGAACCCCCTGCCGCCCCCCTTTTTTAAAGATCCTATATGAAAGTTGCCTGGGTGACTTTGGGCTACTCTCTGTCTCTCAGGCTAACTCACCACATAGGGTTGTTATTGTGGGGAAAATAGGGGGAGGAAGGAGTATTATGTGTGTGCGCTGCTTTGAATTACTTAAAAAGTAACAAACATGGGATTAAAAATTAATAAATCAGTAAGCAAATGAATGGTTTATGCCTGATTAAATCAGTTGAGCTCGAGATAACTACCATATTGCAAAATAGGGATAGGAATGAAATATGAGCCTCTGTGGCACAGTGGTTAGAGTGCAGTATTGCAAGCTACTTCTGCTTCAGCCAGCTGCCTACAATTTGACAGTTCAAATCCCACCAGGCTCAAGGTTGACTGAGCCTTCCATCCTTCCCAGGTGGGTTAAATGAGGACCCAAATTGTTGGGGGCAATATGCTGACTCTAACTCTGTAAACCGCTTAGAGAAGGCTGTAAAGCACTATAAAACGGTATATAAGTCTAGATGCTGTTGCTGTTTGTCTAATGCAGTACTTCTCAATCTTTTTTTTCACCACAAACCTCCTTTAAATACCTCTTGTAGCCACAGACCCTCAGAACAACTCAAGATTTAAATCATAATATTTCTTCAAGACTTCATGGAATTGCTCTGATGATACCATGGGCTCCTGAGGGGGTACACAGACCACAAGTTGATCTAGTGCAATGAAATAACTATATACTGTAGGTCCTGCAATACATTTATAGGACAGATACTATTTGGCTCAAAATCATCTGTAAGATTTACCAACTAAAACCACACTGACATAATTAAACTATACAAAATTAAACTAATAAAAAAACAATGCCTATTCCTATGTTAACTGTTTTCCAAAAACTTTATTTTTGTTCCATAGCAATAAGAATTTGACATTAATTAGGCCTTCATTTAATCCTTTCATATTGATGGCTTGTTTCACATTACTTTCTTATTTTTTGGGTCTATTTGTAGAGAGAAAAGGGAAAATAAAAAAAGATCTTTGTAAGTATGTAGATTTTTATCATAATTTCTGTATAATTAGTTGATCAACATCCCCCACACAGCTATGAATAAAAAAATCTGCCTCTGTTTTATTTATCAATATCCTGAAAGTTCTTACATGACTAATGAGATCTGTTCTAAACAAAAGATTTAGTATCTCCTTTAATACTAATTTCAGTGAACATGGCATCAAAGTAATATATTTCCCTGATCTGTTTGCTGCCATTTGTAGTTCCCAGATTTTTTTAGCACTCACACATTCCTCACATATTCATTGAAGATATGACAGGTAAAGGACAAAAAGTTTTGTACAGACACCTACCGGCAGAGGATACAGTGGTCTCAGATATTGTACTGAGAGAGATGATTTTGGTTTGGTTTACTAAACAAAGAATGATTAGCTTCACATTCCTGATAGTAGCAATCATGATTTAGTACATTCAGCACAACACTGTCAAAACTCAGGCAAATACACTTTTTTTTTCTCATTTTTTTGAAGGTTCTACTTCTTTGTACTGTATTTGCCTTTTTATACAATCTGTAGCTACTGGTTGAGCCTTGCAAGCACATACAGTACTTGTCTTTCAGTTGATCAAGCTAGCACATCAATCATCCTACCCACTAATAACCTTCTACAGTACATTTAATTCTGAAGGTGTGTTTTCTATGGACTTGTTGATATATATATAGAACCTGAAGGCAGAAGAAGAGGCGATGGGTGGAAACTAATCAAGGAGAGAAGCAACCTAGAATTAAGGAGAAATTTCCTGACAGTTAGAACAAGTAATCAATGGAACGGCTTCTCTCCAGAAATTGTAAATGTTCCAACACTTTTTAAAAGAAGAGATGGGACAACTTTGTCTGAAATAAAATAGGGTTTCCTGCTTGAGCAGATGGTTGGAGTAGAAGACCTCCAAGGTCCCTTCCAAATCTGTTATTCTGACTACGTCACTGCAGGCAGAATTTTTACCTACCCATTACTTTTTAAAATGTAATCATATTCAAAATTGATTTCTGATTAATTTCATTATAACTTAAAAATTTGTCAGGAAATTGCATAGCCGGTGTCAAAATGGAATCACACTGACTTAAACCAGTTTTATATAAATAAATATATTTGCAGTAAATAAGGTAGGCAAACAAGATCATTAGGCAAATCAACACAGCAGGAACATTATGAGGTAAATCAGCACACACAGGAAAAGCAGAAAACAAGAAAGTTCCCCTTTATACTTGCAGCAACCAGTCACAGCTTAGGTTGCCTTATGTAGTGGCCTTCAACTTCTTAACTGTAACTCTTCGTATTCATTGTCCAACTTTTCACTGCTCCAGCTATTATATTTTAAATATCTGAACAGAATTCTATCTATATATGGGGTTTAAGTAACACATACATTCTTGCAAACATAACCATTAGGCAGCTTATTTTGGGATAAACCATTGTTACACATAGGAGAGAAAGGGAATATATCATGAAATAATAAACCAAAAACATTAAAGAAATTGATAAAAGAAAATGAGATCTATTCTTTGTTTGTATCCTGCCTATTATTTTACAAATAACTCAATCAGCACACCTTTCTCCTATTTTTTCTACAATAATGACCTGGTGAGAAAAAGGACATTGTGGTTCAATGCCGAAGATGCTGAGCTTGTCAATCAGAAAGGTCAGCAGTTTGGCAGTTCGAATCCCTAGCACTGTGCAATGGAGTGAGCTCCCATTACTTGTCCCAGTTTCTGCCAACCTAGCAGTTCAAAAGCATGTAAAAAATGCAAGTAGAAAAATAGGGACCACTTTGGTGGGAAGATAACAGTGTTCCATGCGCTTTCAGCATTTAATCATGCCAGCCACATGACCATGGAGATGTTTTCGGACAGCGCCGGCTCTTCTGGTTTGTAATAGAGATGAGCACCACCTCCTAGAGTCAGGAACAACTAGCATGTATGTGCAAGAATAACCTTTACCTTTAACCTGGTGAGATGGGTTAGGTTGAGAGAGTGGGACTGGCCCAAAGTTACCAATGGCTAAGGTGAGACAACCTCACAATCTTCTGCTTTCTAGCTTTAACCACTAGACCAAACTGAAATACCATATAGCTAAATGCATTTCATAGTAACTTATTCCTTATGCCTTTCCATACTTTTCTGTCCTTGCTTCCAGTCTATTCTTACTGACTTAATTTTTTTTTTGTTATTTTGTTTTGAAAGCATTTTTTCTTTTTTACCCCTTGTTCTTAAAACCTTTTGTTCTTAAAGTTTCTTGCTTTTTGGGGGGAGGGGAGGGCTTTCATAAACTCAAGCTCCAACTTTCTTGACCTTAAATCTAACCTTTTTCTCAACAATTTCTCTTCTTCATATATTTGTTGTGTATTTCAATCTCTATACTACATGTCCAATTTTCAGATGTATACTCCATATGTATTTGCATATTTGTGGATTACCAATGATAGGTGAGAATTTTAGATGGAAGGAAAAATAACTTAAAAGATGGAATGAACTCCAATTCCCATACTTCTTGGAAGATGCAAAGACCCTGAGACATTATGAAGTAATTGATGACTTTTGTTAGAAATGTGCAAAAACTTTTTGTTTACTTCTTAATCTGGCATATTCAAATGTTACAAGTAGTCCTTGACTTACAACAAAAACCAACTTACATACTTTTTATACTTACAACCTTTGCAACAGCCCCTGGGCATGTGACATTTGGCAACTGACTTGTATTTATGATGATTGCAGTATCCGGGATCATGTGATCACCTTTTGCGACCCAACAAACAAAGTCAGTGCTTGTTCAGTGCTTGTTCAAAGTCAGAGGAAGCAAGATTCATTTTACAACTCTATCACTAACTTAATAATTGCAGTGATTCTGCAAGCAAGGTAGCAACATAAATTTTGGTCTTAAGTCAAGGACTATCTGTATACAAGAGAAGACTCAAGTTGGACCTAGTCTGCTACAGCCATTGTGCTGCTTTCATAGTTTGGTTTCACATTCTAATTCACTTCTGATTTCAAAATCAAATATTAAGAATTGGGGTATCTTGTACTCCAAAATTAGATAGCATATTATGGGTTGAAATAAATCTAGAAACTGCTGGTTGACAACAAACAATTGGAGTGTTTTATACATCTTTTCTGCTGTTAGTGGTAGCCTGGATTTCTGCACCTAGAGCTGCTCAGCCACCGTAGTACATTTTACCATCAGAGGCAATGCTGGTGGTAAAATGTATTTGGCTGAGCCAGCTCTAGGTGCAGATCTAGCTTGGCTGGTTTCAAAAAAGATTTGGACCAATTCATGGAAATCTTGAGGCTTGATGGTTGTTAGACTTAATGGGACTGTCCATACTGGCCATCTTCTGGGAGTCTTATCGGCTTCCTTGTTCATTTGGTTGGCCACTTTGAAAACAGGCCACTAGACTACAGGTAGTCCTCAAGTTATGAATGTAACGGAACCTGCCAATTACATTGGTAACCTGAGGATTTGTAGGAGTGAATCATGTGAAATGAACATGAAAACTCCCTGCTCTTGCTCAGGCATTTGCTAATTGAATGCACAGATTGTTAAGTGTGCATAAGAACAACAGCCACCTGCTTAAGATTGCCCATGGCTTCCCTTGACCCACTGATATACCTCATGCTCCCCACAATTGCTTCCTCTTTCCATCCTGTCCCGGGTCACTTACCTTTCAAGGATCTAGCAAGCTGTCTCCTCTCTGCCACGCAAGATCATGGCTCCCAGAAGCTTCCAGTTGCAGCGTGCAGAACGTTTGTATGCTGATGAGAAGCTTTAGGGCAGTGAAATCATGCTGCCTCAAATGTTTATAGCAAATGTTATGGCAAGCAAACAGCCTTTGCTGGCAAGAATGGAGCCCTAGGAAGTTGCATCCCTGGACAGTCTGATCATCTTTGCATAAAGATTTTGCCAGTAAGAATGGAGTGTGGGAGGGACTAGCGCATCCCTCTTGAGCTCCATTCTTGCAGGTAAAGACTTTTTGCAAAGAATGACCAGAACCTGCAGGGATGCAATCTCCCTACGGGCTTCGGAAGGAAATGCAAACGGAGGGAAGGCAAAGCCTTTTGCCATAGATCTCAATTCGTCTAGGCCTCAGTTCGCAGAGTTAGAGATCAGTAGCACGAGATCTAGCGCTACTGATCTCACATGATCTAGTACTACTTTAGAGCTCTGTTCTGTGCAAATGCAAAGGCCTGAAGCAAGGAAGCAGGCAAACAAACCGGCAACAGAGAGGAGACAGCTCCCTAGATCTTCGTGAGATGAGTCTCTACAGGTCCAGTGCCTATGGAGACCCAGGCGGTGGGCGGTGGAGGGGAATAGGGCAGATGGTGCAGTACTTCTGTGATCGTTCGTAAGGGTGAATGACTTCTATGGTGCTGCAACATTCATACCTTGGGACTGTTTCGTAAGTAATGGGAGGGGGCTATGTTGCAACTTTGAATAGTCGCTAAGTGAACTGTTATCTGATTATCTGATTATTTGAGTTCTGGTGCAGTGGTTAGAGTGCGGAACTTCAGGCTACTTCTGCTGCCTTCCAGCTGCCTGCAATTTGACAGTTCAAATCTCACCAGGCTCAAGATTGACTCAGCCTTCCATCCTTCCAAGGTGGATAAAATGAGGACCCAAATTGGGGGCAATGTGCTGACTATAAACCACTTAGAGAGGAATGTAAAGCGGTATATAAATCTAAGTGCTATTGCTATCTGTAAATGGTCCAGGGATCTGATCCAGCAGGGCACTGAATATGTTCTTAATACATTGTATAACATTTTGGAATGTGAGAATGCCCAACTTTTCCTCCCTATGGTTACTTTCAGCATATGCTCTTAAAGATCCAAAGAAAGCTTAGATAAGAGTATAATGTATAATTCATGTCTTTGTCAATTTTGCTGCTTCTGTTTTGGGCACCCCTAGGACCCCAATCATCAACCAGCCAAGAAATTCCTCTGAACATCAAAAGTGCTTTTAATTTAACAAGGGAAACTACAGATGCAGCATGTATGGATGTGGGCATCATCATAACTTCACAAGATTGTTTAAAAAACAAAAATCAAAACCTTCCCAAGATGCATAAAATAAATCAACAGTGCAAATGAGATTCTAATTCTGTATTAATAGCTGCATCATCTGAAATTGGATGTGAGGGAGGTTTGCCTGAGATTTTTGCATGCACTATTTATTTGAAATCAGACTGTTTCTTGCTGCAAAGTGGAATGATTGGGAGGCCATCAGGAGACTTTCATTGAGAGTTTATCAAGGTATGAGATTGTGACAGAGAAATTAGCATTGCCACAGGCCATGTGGAAGAGAAGCCAGGCAAGTTGCGGAGGTTAAATTACAAGGTAAGCAAATTGTGTGTTGTCTTCCAGTTTCTGATTTTATTTAACACACATATACTCAGGATTGAGAACCTCATGTGAAAGCAGAAGAAAATCTTAGCCACCCACTGGGGCCTCCCCTTAAAACAAAACAAAACAATGCCATGCAAACTTTTTCTGTACAGAAGCAATGGCTCTAAAATATCTCCACAACATTAAAAGATAGATAGTAATAGTAATAACTGGCTAAGTCCAACATACTTCATAGGGATTGTTATAGTTAAAGTAGGAGGCAAAAGAATGATGCATGGTTGTTGCTTTTGAGTTTTATTCAGATAAAGATGGTAGAATAAATATAATAATACTGTATATCACCAGAATTTGCAACGAGAGTCACACATCACACCTCAACAATTGAGTCTTCAATCTTTCCCAGCTTGGTGGCTTGCAAATTTGAGGTTCAATATGGAATTCCACAATGGATTCACTAGATTTGAAAGGCAGATAATCTTTCTTTAGTTAAAGGAAGAGGTGCATAGATCCAGTGTTGCGTAGATCCAAAATGCACAGAATGTTGGGCAGTAAATAGAAAATAAGGCCAAGGCTGAGATTCTGTACCTGGTTGGAAGCTAGATTTGAAATTGGGATATTTGGATGAAGTTGTATGTCCATTGAAAGCAGGTGTGTAGGCTTGGGATATTCCTTGGACTTGTCACTAGATTCACAGATGATGGTTGTGAGAAACAGTGCATTAGTGTAATGTATAATGCATTTGTCTAATTGCAACTAATATACCAGATGACCTAGTTAGATTGGGCACTAATTATTATCCTCGGCTTGGATACAGTGCATCCTTTCTTAACTATTGTGACGTGCTTTGTGAAACTTCTTTTGAAAAGCAGATTGAATTTAGAATTACTGAAAAATGTAATTTGATTATTTTATTCCTGTTTTAATTGCCTCCTATTTGAATACTTGGGACACGGTGGCCCAGGGAGGAACGTGGTGGCTTAGTGGCTAAGACACTGACCTTGTCAATCTGAAAGGTCAGCAGTTTGGTGGTTCAAATCTCTAGTGCCGCGTAACGGAGTGAACTTCTGCTACTTGTCCCAGCTTCTGCCAACCTAATAGTTTGAAAGCACGCAAAAATGCAAGTAGAAAAATAGGGACCACTTTGGTGGGAAGGTAACAGCGTTCCATGTGCCTTCGGCATTTAGTCATGCTGGTCACATGACCACGAAGACATCTTCTTTGGACAGTTCTGGCTTTTCAGCTTTGAAACGGAGATGAGCACTGCCCCCTAGAACTGGAAATGACTAGCACGTATGTGCGAGGAGAATCTTTACCTTATTTGAATTCAATATATATATGGTTTTTATGTTTTTAATTGTAAACTGCCCAGGATTGCTCTGTGAGTGATTGATGGGTGTCTCTAAATTTGATAAATAAAATATCACAGAGAGACCTCCATTGTTGCCAATTGTTTGCCAAGCATAATTCAAGGTGCTTATATTAATCAGGTTCAAACCTACATGGCACTTGGAGGAAAGATGCCCTGTGACTACAGGAGACCTAAATCTCACACATTAATCCACTTCTGACCTTAATGTTTTGTAAATAGCTTGAAAGATGGCCTTGCAAACAACATGGTTACAATTTTTCTTGGAGGCATGACAAAAACAAACGATTAGTTTGTGAAATAGAGACAAAAGAAAAAGCAGGGAATCCCCAGATTATTATTTACAGTAGGATGAGTCCCCTGCTTTTATCTTTAAAACCAAAATTGTTGCCATCTTTCGTTGCTTATTTTGCAGCAATGACTTTGAAGTTTGGGTTACTTATTATTCAGATTTGTGTTCCAAAATGATGAGTAGGAAATACTGAAATAAGTTACATTGGAAGAATGAATATGAAAACATGTTAAGAAATTCGATTCCTGTGGGTTAAAGGATGTTTGTCAGAACTGCCTGGTTAAAATCCTCCTTTCCAAATCCTAATTTTTGTTTTGTTTTGTTTTTTATGAGAATTCATCCTTCTGATCCTGTAGAGCAGATAAATACTGGTCTACAGGACCAGTATTTGGTCTACAGGACCATTAAATACTGCATCAGTATTTAAATGTTTACTGTGCCAAAGTCAAGTTTAAAGAGAGTTATAGCAGAATTTCACACAGTCTGCACCTGGATCAATACATTATTTGCTTGCTTTCTACAAACTAATTACCCTCAGTTTAATTTTTACTCAGATTAGACAGACAAAAACAGCTGATCTGGTGAACCTTATTTAAAGGAAAAATTATCTATTTACCTGTAATTGATACTTAGTACTGAATGCCTCTTTTAATCTACTCACATATCATTTTAAAAAGCATTGTGAAAACATTGCACAGCTTCAACACTTCATTGGCTTTAGAGTGAACAATACAATTTTTCCCATTTAATAACAGAAACTCTGCAATTAAAAGCTCTAACTTACATGCCAATTTGAATGAAAGAAAGAGTTAGAAATAGAACTCATTCTTACTTCTGGTTTGAGTTTTTTCAGCGACAGACCGAAATCTGCGATCATGTGCAGTTTTGATCTGTGCTTGCCGCTGGAGCGCCCCAATCCTTTGTATTTGGGGCTGAAGCCACCCATAGGTATGGTGAAGAGGGGGGAGATTGCTAGCCGAGTGGAGGGGAACCGCATCTCTCCTCCTTGGCTGGTCTAAACTTCCTTTCCTGAAGACGGTTGCAGAGGTGGTCAGAAATGGCCACCTCAAAGAAGAACCCGACTGGATAAGATTGTGCAGGAGGAAGACAAAGACGAAAGCAGGACAAACCGGGCTAAACAACAGAGAACATCTAAGCAAGGTACCCTGAATCTAAAAGTACCTAGAGGGATACTTCTGAA